>CACVKS010000867.1:0-13330 GCA_902749335.1 Acanthamoeba triangularis
CGCCGCCGCTGTCGGCCAGTACCGTGGCCTGGTGGTCGCGCAGGGCCAGGCGGATCATCTTGGCCAGGTACATGGCGTCTTCGAGCGCCAGGGAGGCGCCCATGCCCGAGTGCGGGCTCACGGCATGCGCGGCGTCGCCGATCAGCACCGCGCGGCCGTCGAACCACCGCGGCAGCGCCGCCACGTCGTGCACGGTGCCGCGCAGGACGTGCTCGGTCTCGGCCACCAGCTGGCGGGCCAGCGGCGACCACCCGCCCGGCACGTCGAGAATGCGTCTCTTGAGCTCGTCGGTGTCGATGGCCTGCAGCTCGTCCCTGGTCGGAGCGCGCCCGCACCACTCGGGGTGGTCGCCCACGTACATGTTGCGCCACCACRTGACCAACCGCGGGTCGTCGGTCCGGACGCGACAGTAGCCGAACGTGCCGCCCGTCGGGCCGCACAGGAAGTGGGCCGTGCCCTGCTGGTCCTCGGGCAGGTCGAGCAGGGCGTCGGTGCGCGCGAAGCCGCCGGAGGTCATCAGCCCGAGGAACTGGGGTCGGGGGTCATCGTCGCCCAGCACGATGGCCCGCGTGCGCGAGTGCAGCCCGTCGGCCCCGACCACCAGGTCTCCGCGCGCCGAGCTCCCATCTTCGAACATGGCCGTCACCGCTCCACCGCTATCACCATCATCATCTTCACCACCTTCGGCGTCGAAGCCCGATAGGCTAATGAGGCGCTTGTCGAACTCGACGCTTATGCCCTCGTGCTCGACAGCCTCCATCAGCACCTCGTGGATGGTGGCGCGGGTCATCATCACGGCCGGCTGCGCGAACTCGCGGTCGGGGTCGACCGGCAGCACCACGAGCCGCTTGCCGTACTGATTGTGGAAGGCGAAGTCGGGGCACACCATGCCGCGGGACCGTAGCTCGTGGGCCAGGCCCAGGTGGTCGAGCACCAGCATGCCGTTGGGCGCGATCTGGAGGCCGCCGCCGGTGCCCTGGCAGGCCTGATCGCGCGGGTAGGCCTCGTAGATGGTGGACGTCACACCGACGCGCTTGAGCAGAAGCGCCAGCGTGCAGCCGGCAATGCCCGCCCCGATGATGAGCGCGTGGGGCGGAGCGGGTCCTCCTCCTGCTCGGTCTGTGTCGGCCGTGCTGCCGCTGCTAGTGGTAGATGCCATTGGGAGCTGCTAACCTTAGGTTTGTTTGTTGCGCTGCTGTGTGAGTTGTGTAAGTGAACGCCCTTTTGTTGTACAACTCTGACCGCCAGAAACAACTTTAGGCCTTTTTCGAGGAACAGCCCGTACCCACTGGGAAACGCGTTGCAACAAGAAGGGGCCCCAGACGAGGACTGGACGTTTCCCTCTCTTTTTCTTCACCGCACAGTTGTTGATTGGCGCGCGAGTTTACGAGGTTGCCATTGGCGAGGCCTCTCGGMGCAGTGCTTTCCAAAAGCACGCTCAGCCACGCCCGCACAAGCACCAGTAATAGGAGGCGAAGGTCCCATTCAACCTCGCGCTCCTAAGCACCAACATCAGCCCCAACTGCGTACATGCGCGTGAGCTGCAGCCGCCTGTCGCCACGTCCCACCACCTTGCCGCAGCTGCTCGAGAACTTTCGCCCGACCTCCTCTCGTCGTTGTATCGCCGGAAGCCAGCCACTCTTCGCCGCTTTGTATCGTCGCGCCCGCACTCCGCCATGAACTCGAACAGCACAACGACTACTACCCCGACCACCAACCCCTCCGACGGCGAGGTTGTGGCCACGCATGACTACGCCGTTGTGCCGGCCACGTCCGGAGAGAAGGAAGACCTGCACGAGAAAAAGAAGAAGAGGAAGGATGACGATGAGGTGTACCTGCCGTTCAAGATCGCCGCCGCGGTGCCGATATCGCCCGACACCAAGCTGTTCCGCTTCCAGGCGCCGGCCGACCAAGCCCAGCTCCTGCGCACCCTTCCCGCTCCTGGTAGCCCCCCCCCCCATAGATTGCATCGATTCAATTCATTTAGGCGTAATCTCACTTTCATGCTTCGAAGTGAGCCACATTAGGCTGCGGGCGACCTTGCCTCCGCTGCCGCACGACCCCACCACGTCCGAGCTCCTCAAGCGCCGGCCGTACACGATCTTGCGCCGCTTCCCCGGCCAACAGCAGACTACGCCAGAAGATGAAGAGGTTCCTTTAGTCGCTTTACAAGTAGCAGCTGCGCTGTTTGTGACGAGGCGGCTGATGTGCCTCCCACCAGGATCAGCACGTTGAAGTGATGATCAAGCGCTACGACACGTTCGGACTCAGCGCGCACCTTCACTCGCTCAAGGAAGGCGACACCGTCGAGTTGCAGCTCGTGGGGAGGGACAAGCACGCCAAGATGAACTTCCCCGAGATCCACCTCCGACACAAGCACATCGGCATCGTCACCGCCGGCACCGCCCTGGCCCCCATGATCAGCGTACGGGCCGATCCCTCTCTCTCTCTCTCTCTCTCTTTGTGGTCTTTAACCTGACCAGATCGACACATGTGCAGATCATGCGGTCGGTGCTGTACAACGCAGAGGCAAATGATACCCGACTGACGCTCCTCTATGCCAACCGACACGAGGAGGACATCYTGCTGCGCAAGGAGCTCGAGCAGATGTGTGAGGCTTACCCGTCACGACTCACTATCTACTTCCTCCTGAGCCAAGTACCCTCCGTTACCGGCATCGTGTCGCAGTTAGCGTCACTGCTAATGCGCGTGTGTATGTGTAGCCGCGATCAGAGAGCTGGGGTCCACAGACGTCGCCCTACCAGCTACGTGGGCGTATCACAAAGGACATGTTCAAGGAGGTCCTTCCTCTCCCCGCCGCTGCGTCTTCTTCATCATCACCCGCGTCTTCATCAGCGGCCGCGACCAGCGAAGAGGCCCCCAACGTGGAGCAGCAACAGACCGACCCGCTGGTGCTCGTGTGCGGACCGAAGCCCTTCAAGAAGCTCGCCCTCCAGTTCCTGGAGGAACTCAACTTCACGCCCAACATGTTCTACAAGCTCTGAGCTTGCTATGACAGCTGACGACGAAAGGTTGGACTGCTTTCGCAATCGCTGCTGGTTTCGGGGTTTATTGCTGAACAAGAAGGCGGTAAAGGGGAGAAGGGAGAGCAGAGCAGGCGGAAAGGTCTTTAGGAGGAGAAGACGAGCGAACGGATCTTGGGGATGTTGGCGTCGAAGGCCAGGGCGAGGCGCTGGTCGAGGGTGTTGTCGCACACGATCTTGCCGTCGTGGGCGCTCAGCACCACACCACCGCAGCTGCAGCCATGGCACACGCGACACACGCGACGCGACGAGGACGCGATTAGCAAAGAAGAAGAAGAAGGTGAACAAGAAAGTAGAAATAGTTACGTACCAGGAGACGAGCGAGTTGCTCTTGCCGGGACCAGCGGGGAGGTAGTTGACAGTGTCGATGGTGACCTTCACGTCCGTCTTGTGGGACTTCTGCTTGAAGGCCTCAACGGCGGCGGAGAGCACCGACTTGACCGACGATTCGTCGTCCTTCCTGCACCTCAGGCTCACCTTGGTCTCGTCAAGCTTGATGAGAGCCTGCATTTAACACATTTGTTGTCAATTTAGCGAGTATTCGATGAGCGGATTTCAAAGCTACGTAATGGGTCATTGAGTTTGAGCGGCGATTTCAGAAGCAACAGGTAACGGGCCGCAAAAAGCACTCATTCACAGGTTCTTGGAATGGGCAGTGTACCTGGAGGATGAGCTGCTGGAGGAGAGTCTCGTACTCCTGGCCGGGCTTGCCGAGCTCAGCAAGGCGCTCCTGAGCGCGCTCCTTGAGGTGGACCACGATGTCCTCGCGGGCCTTGAGCACCTTCAGGCGGGCCTGGTTCAGCTGGTTCGAGTACGCACTACACGGAACCGGCCAAGATTAATCGTTTAATCATCAAAATGGGACCCGTAGGGGGGGGGGCAGTGAGGGTTGACGACGTACATCTTCTTGTTGGTCTCGAGCTGCTTCTCCTTGCGCTCATAATCCTTAGTGATCTTCTGCCTCTCGGCCTGCAGGAGCCTGGCCTTCTCCATCGAGAATTCCTCATCGGCCTTGGCCAAGATTTCATCCCGCTTCTCCTGGGCCTCCTTCATGATGAAGGCCTTCATGTTCTCGATCTGCTTCCGCACCTGCTCCTGGTTCATCTTGGCAACGCTGAGAAGTGACTCTTTAGAGGGGATGTACAGAGACTCGATTCGAATCGAATGAATTGATCAAAGACAAACACGAAGGCGAAAAGCAAAGCCGGAAGCAGCACCGGCAACTTCTGGTCCCAGCGGAGAAACCAGACTCGAACTTTCCTCTATAGACGGAGTTACATAAAATGAATAATAAAATGTTAATTCATTCGTGGGGCTTGCGGTAGAGAAGGCGGCCGCCGACGATGGTGGCCTCCACGCGAGTGTTCCAGATATGTACGGCCGCGTCGCGCGGCTTCATCGACCCGTGGGGCTTGGTATCGGCCTGGGTGATGTCGCGGTCGAGCAGCACCAAGTCGGCCAGCATGCCTGGGCGAATGCGGCCCTTCTTTTCCTCCTCGAACGAAGCGTATGCACCTGCAAGTAGTAGTGCCCCCACCACCAACCATTAGTATACTGAAGGCATCACACACTCGCTGGGTCCGTACCGTGCACAGTGTAGGCCCGAAGGGCTTCTCGCACGGTTATCTTCTGGTCGGGTACCCACCCGTCCTGCCAGTCCGCTTTAGCATCAAAGTCCTGGCCACACAGATCGTCATCGTCATTCAGCTTCAGACAGTAACAACCGTGATTGATGTATGTAACAGTACCGGTGCGTGCTGTCGTCGCCCGTGGATGTCGAGGTCTTCGATCTGCTGAAGGGTGAGTCGCGTGGCCGCAGCGCCGATGCCCATCACTGGCACGGGCGGTGCCACGAACCAGTCGCTCCCAAAGGCGAGAGTGACGTTCTTGTCCATGAGCGAGCGGAACGGCCAAGCCTGGGCACCCAACCAATTACCGCGGTTAAGGCCACACCACCCACACGACCGCCATACATCGTGGGGCAGTGGCGCACCTCCTTGGTCCTCTCGGGGCCGAGCACTCGGTCGGCCCACCGGCCGTCGTCACTGACGTGGTAGGGCTGCATGGACGCAATCACGCCCATCTTGGCCAGGCGCAACTGGTCCTCCTCCCTATAAAAGACCACAACAAGTCAAGCATTGGTCGGTTCGTCAGCGGCGATTGGGGGAGGGGAGCACGAGTGCAGCCTCACTCGTACCGCAGGTGCTGGGCGTGCTCGATGCGCATGCGACGGTCCTGCTGCCCGTTGGTCTGGACGAGTCGCTCGTAGGTATCGAGCAGGAGGTGGTTGGCCTTGTCACCGATCGCGTGGATGGAGAGGTGCAGCCCCGCCCTGTATCCGGCCGGGCGCGATCGATTAGAAAAGGAACAAACGGGCACTGCACAGCAATACGGGAGCACCTACGTATCGGCGCCCAGCGTCCAGGCACTCAGCTCCTCCTCGGTAGCCAGCATGAGGCTCGTGTCTGAGGCGAGTGGATCGGGTCAGGCAGGCTTCTCAAGCACGGTGCGATAGTAAGGGCTTCCAAGGTCGGTTCGTACCCTTGTCGGGGGTGTCGGCAAAGGGCTCAAACATGTAGGCCGTATGAGAGCCCAGCGAGCCGTCCACGAATGCCTGTGCCGCGAAGCCCCGAAGAGCACTGGGTGAGTGTGGCGAACCGAGCGCGTGCACGCTCGGCGATCGGTTCGTGTTGGCGAAAGTGTGAACCTTGAGGTTGCCCATGCGGAACCAGTCATCCCCCCACGTTCGCTGCTCCACCGGAATCCCTGCACGTCGGCCACGGAGAGAGCAGATGATTAAAGCACAGTTAACTCAGCCCCGCCCGAACCCGGCAGGTACCGAGTCGCTGCTTTTCTTCGGCCAGTTGCTCCCACGAGGAAAGAGGCACGGCGGCGTAGATTCGCGTGCGCAGCTTCTTCCTCTCCCACGCTCTGTGCACAACAAATAACAACAATGGACGACCTCAAGCCATCAGCCTTGCGCTCCAATCCGCGATCGCCCATTATGAGTGCTCAGCCCACAGCAAAAAAGCGGAACCGAACCTCTTGAACACGGCGATGTCGTTCCACGTGTACGCCATGTGGTGGATTGATGTCACGCCGTGCTTGAGCACATGCGACATGGCCGCCTCCAAACAGGCGTCTGAGGATAGAATATCAGCGTGGTGCGTGTGAGCTTCATAACAGTGAGTGTACCGATTCACACCCACATTCACACAAAGATGGTGATGCCTACCTTCTTCCTCATCGGAAGTCTTGGGGATGACCGCCCACATCAGCTCCATGGCTCGGTCCTTGAGAATGCCCGTCGGTTCGCCCGTTACTGGGTCCCTGTGGCGCCCAATCTCGTGTCAGAGCGGGTATAGGGTAATCTGGTGGTGACGACGACGGTGGCGATGACGACGATGTGAAGAGGGAAGACTGACCTGGCGATGGTGCCGCCCGCGACCTCGGGGGAGTCCTTGGTGATGTTGGCGGCGGCCAGGGCCTTCGCGTTGGCGAGACACATGTGGCCGTCGAGCCGGCATACGAACACGAAGTGGTCGGGCGTCACGTCGTCGATCCACTCGTGTGTGGGCAGCTCACCGCCCCATTTCTCGTGGTCCCAATCACCTGTGATGCGCGTGCGTGGTGTGTGCGGCGAGTGCGGTGCATGTCGCGCGTCACGTGGTCAGCTAACATCGCTTTGCCCGCATTCGAGAGCATCGATCTCGGTCGCACCCTCGCGGATCCAGGCGCCCGAGGGCCGCGTGCGGGCGTGCTGGGCGATGCGGTCGATGAAGCTGGCCTTTGACGCCACGTCGCGGAGCTGCACCGACGCGAGACCGCAGCCACTGATGAGGAAATGGACGTGGCTGTCGATGAAGCCGGGGACCACCAGCATTCGCCCCTCTCCATCAAGCTCCTGCAACAAAGAAACATTATTTTCATTTTCTGTATTTAACATTTCTGTTGCTATTTCCTTTATTTAGATAAATAATATAATAATGAAGAGGAACGGGAGGTGGCGTGCGTACTTGGAGTGTGCCGAAGTGCTGTCGGAGGTGCCGCTGCATGTTCGGGGATGATTCGAGGCCGACCGCCACGATCAAATCGTCGATCACCAAGATCGAATCCGCTTCCTCATTCGATTCCTCTTCCCCCGACCAAATCTTCGCATTTCGGATGAAGAGCGCGGAGGAAGAGGAGCGTGGCTGACCCTCCGGCGGCGCGGTGAGCAGGAGGTAGGCGCCCACCAGCACGGCCAACCCGAGTATCGCTACGTGCGCTTCTGCCTGGCGCACCATGTTGAACTGAGTTTGTGACTGTGTCTGACCAACTGCTGGGAACAAGCCGAGGCGTGGCCACCATTTGCCAATCGCAACGCTCTGCTGCGGCGCCCGCCTTTGTCGGCTGTTGCCGCGGCTGCCTCCGGAACTGCCAGACTAATGATGGTAAATAATATATTAAATATAAAAAAAAAAATAAATCAATAATAATAATAAAACAGAAGTCACTGTTTGGTGAAGACCCAGCCGTAGAAGGGATCGGTGGGCGCCTCGAACGACACGACCTGGGTGGGTCCGCCGAACCACGAGGGGTCGCCGACCTTGAAGTGGACCAGCACGTTGGTGTAGCCGGTCTCGACATACATGCAGCCAGCGGTGCCCGGGTTCGGACCCAGCATGCGGAACGTGTTGTCGTACTCCCACACGGCCAACGACGCGCCCACACTGGTCGGTGCGCTGCCGACGCCTGTGCAGAAAATGAGTACTCACACCAGCAAGAGGTGGTCGCGGGCAAGGTTACCGGCGAGGCTAAAGGCGATGAGGAGCTGGCTGTTGGACAGATCAGGGGTCACGGTGACATTGCCCGACAAGAACCTGGCCATGCGCGTGAGCCAGATGAGATCGCGATTGAGCGGCCGTTGGCGTGAAAGTGTGAGTCCGTACCCGCCGAGAACGGATGCCACGTAGGTGCCCGCGTAGGCAGTGAGGTTGCCCGGGTTGTTGGGGGTCGGCTGCAGGTCCCACAGCGTCTGCTCGATGGCCGGCAGCAGCAGCGCGATTTGCTCCCACGGCATCATGAGGCTGTTGGTCTGCATGATCATCGCTGGAGAGACGCCATCAATGGTCTCAGTACAAACACGATCTGGGAATGAAGGTGCCCCGGCCAGTTACGCGCAGAGTGGAAGTGGCCCACCACACGCTCTACGTACCGGTCTTCACCTCGGGGAACATGGCCAGCACACTGAAGTAGCCCGGCATCATGCCCGCCTTGATGCGGACCCAGTACGGCGGCATGTCCTTGCCAAAGGCGCGGCTGTGGTACACCTCGAACGGATACCCGTACCCGCTCGTCTACAGGCGCAAGCAGGCGCGATTGGGGCGTTAGTCGAACACCCGACCGGTCACCGAGGCGGACTGGGCGGGGGAGGGTCGTACCTGTTCGTCGTTGATGAACGACGGAGTGAGCATCTCGCGCAGCGTGCTCGAGTAGATGCCCAGCACGTTCTTGCGCTCGTCCTGGCCCACCATGAACAGCGACGCCAGCTTGGCCAGGTCCCTCACCGTGGAATACACCTGCAGCACCATAGCGCCGAGAATGTGATGTGGGCGAGCAGCTCGAACGATCAATCGGGCGATGCAGACAGAGGTGGGCGCAGAAAAGTACGTTGCCAGTCGCGCGTGCCCAGTTAAGGTCGGCGTGGGCGACAAACGACGGGAAGGTGGTGTTGCCCACCTTGCCCGGCGGCACCCTCTTGGCCATGTCCGACCACGAGTTGTAGGCCAAGAACGAGCTGTCCATTCCTACGGTGGTTCGCACCGAGAGCGGAAATGAGTGAGCGGGGTTCGATTGAGCGATCGTCGGGTAGGAGAGGTCTACCGAGGGGCTTGAAGATGTGCTGGGTGATGTAGTCCTCGTAGGACATGCCCACGACGGACTCCAGCGCGCGCCCGATGATGGCGTAGGCCCCGTCGGCGTAATGCGGGTCCTGCCACATGGGCACCGACGGCTGGCGAGTAATAGTTGGAGTCAGCGAGCCCCGATGACGCCGGGGTGAATGCATGCTCATGGTAACCACGCACCGGATCGGCAGTGACGCGCTTCCACGCCTCGGCGTTGGAGATCTCGCAGGCATCGCCCAGGAAGGGCTCGAAGATGGTGAAAAAGTTGCACGGTGTCGCTCCCGTCAGGCCACTGCGTTGCGCCACCATCCACCAACGTCGTTGTTGAGTGGTGGTTTATGTCATTGATCAGCGAGGAGCCTCTCTTTTGGTACATGCCGTACCTGATTTGACCGGCGAGGGAGCGCCAGGTGATGCCGGGGTTGTTCCTGAAGGGCGTCGGCCACATCAACTCCGGCACATATTTCTATGTGGGCGTGATGTTCGGTGTTAAAATAATGCATGATCCTGCGTGCGTCCGTTGGGGATCGGGGTGGCGTACGCTGACGGGATCGTCGAGCGAGAGCTTGCCCTGGTCCCTCAGCTGGAAGAGCATGATGTTGGTGATCAGCTTGGTGATCGACCCCACGCGGTAGATCGTGTTCGCGTCCACTTGCCTGCGCGTCCGCCCACGGGGTCGGTGAGTGGGCATTGATAGCTTCATCTGATGCAATGTGGCGGTTGTGCCGCGTACGAGGAGGGGTCGGCGGGGTCGATGAGCCCGTAGCCCTGCTCCCACACGAGCTCCTGGTCGTACACGATGCCCGCCGACAGCGCTTGGACCCCGCCCGCCTGCGCCGCCGCTCGAAAAGAGGCACTGATGTTCTTGATGGCCTCGCGCAGCCGCTCCGGCATGAACTGTTCAAAAGCCACCGCACACGACACGACACGCGTGTCCCACAACAATTTGAGCAATGTTCGTGCTGTAATTTCAAGAAGAAAGGGCACGAGGCGTACGCGTTGGTTGATGAAAGCTTGCGGGACAGCACGGGGGTGGTTGGGGCACTTGGGGAAGTCGAGGATGAAGTCGCGCCTGCTCATCGTGGCGCCGTTGCCACCAGCGCCGCTCCGGAGCTGCTGGTCGTACAGCACGCGCTGGGCCTCTTCCCAGGGCAGTCCGGCGCATTCGCGCGGTACCGCACAGGCGAGCACCAGCAAGAGTGCCGCCGCTCCGAGCAGCCTCTCCGTCGTGAGCTTCATGGGGTGCCTGGCTAAACTCGGTCTGGGCTGGTTGGTACAACCAGGCGGAAGGAGCAGCGCCTGACGGCGATTGGCCATTTCGTGTGCCAAAGAAAAACCAGGAAAATTGACCCCAATGCGAGAAAGCGAAATGAGGGAAGAAAAAGAGTGAAAACGAAGATGAGGTTCGTGGTCGTGGTTCTGTTGTTGGGCTTGGCTTCGGTGGCGTTGGGCGACGATCCTCACTGCTGCGCTCCGGCGTCGTTCTCCTACCACATCGAATCCTTTACCAACCTCCCCGGTGCGCACCGTTTTTCCCTTTGCTAATCTCGGTTTCATCTTTTTGTTCGATTCGATTCGGGACGAAACGGGCGCTTACGGTGATACGTCGGCTCTCGACGCTCGCAGGAGCTCCCAAGGCGCAGATTGGAAATGGATACTATGATGAACAGCAGGGCTCGTACGCCATGATTTTGGCCGGCAACAACACCTACCAAGTGTACAGCCTTCCGGTACGCACCCTGACTTGGCACGCCCTGCCGCCGTTGATGCCGACGAGCTCCCTCGTACTTACGCTGCGACTTGGTGGCAACCCTCCGGCACAGACTGGCGTCTATGTGGTCAACGTAACGGATGGCACTCACAAGTGCCGGGTCATCCAGTGCGCCACAGGTACGCTTTCCGCCTTGAGGTATCCATCCGTGAGTGGTTGATTTGTTGAGTAAAACACAAACCTTACCCATCATGGTTTGCTTCGCTTTGCAGACGTCCCGTGCTTCCGGCGCTACTGCACCAATTCCACCAGCTGGAACTATAAGGGTCTCATCATCGTGGGCACCGAGAAGGCCAGCCAGTGGACCCCGCCGGGCGGCTCGGGCAACTTCATCCTTCAGATGTTGCAGAGCGACAAGACCCGTTGCATTCCCATCGCCTTCACCATGGCCCATGTGCGTCTCGCTCCACTCTCCTTTCATCGACCGTTCGACTTGCGCAAGCCGCGGCTCACCGTATTCTTGAACCCACGCTGTCAATCGCAGGGCCAAGCCCAAAAGTCGTTGGAGTATGCATTCAACTGGTGGTCGAACGTGAAGCCGGCGTCCATCCCTCCGTCGCTCTTTGTCCCGCCTGCCACCTGCACACATACCAGAGCCGAACGCTCCGCCTCCGACTTCCAGCGTGACCACCCGCAGCTGCTGTCTCTCATCCGCTCTGTCTTGGTTCATGGCTGATGGAAGTCAGACCTAACTCAACCACCATTGTTTAGAATCCTATTCTGCGTCCGTGTAATTAGCAGCAAACACAAAGGAATTCTAAAAATGTTACCGCCGCTGTACCCGCCCTGGGAGGGGAGGAATGTCAGGAATTGATGGGCTTCTGCTCTCTTCTGTTCGGCCCGGAAAGGGCGATTTCGGCCCGAAGGAAAATTTCGGCCCGGGGCTGCCCGACCACAAAAGCACAGCCCACCAAACAGAATTCAACCAGCAGAACGCCAAGCAGCACTTCACTACAAAACCCAAGACTATGAGCAGCCTCGCCAAGAACATCAAGGTCCGCAAGTCCCAGGACAGGGGCCACGCCAACCACGGATGGCTGAACACCTACCACACCTTCTCGTTCGCCATGTACTACAACGCGCACTTCGCCGGCTGGTCAAGCCTCCGCGTGCTCAACGAAGACCGCGTCACCGGCGGCGAGGTACCTAATTAAGCTTACTCGTACTGTTAGTCTACCTGCCAAGGCTTGATACTGACCGCATAGTTCAATCGTACAATAGGGTTTCGGCGCTCACCCGCACAGCAACTATGAGATCTTCAGCTACGTGATTTCGGGTAGCCTGAAGCATCAGGACACTCTGGACAATGAGGAGGAGATCAAGCGCGGCGGCATCCAGTTCACGTCGGCCGGGAGCGGTATCATGCACAGCGAGTACAACCACTCGCCCACGAAGCCGGTCCACTTCCTGCAGGTATGGCTCAAGCCCGACCAGCAGAACCTCAAGCCCAGCTACCACACCGCCCACTTCACCGATGAGGAGAAGCACGGCAAGCTGTGCCTCATCGTCACCTCCAAGTACCACACCGACAGCAAGAAGGACGACAACGACAACGACACCGAGAAGGCGCCGGTCGTGGTCAACCAGAACGCGCAGGTCTTCGCATCGCTGCTGGCCAGGGACGAGGCGGTGTCGTATAACTTCGGCCCGGAGCGGTGCGGCTACCTCCACGTGTGCGACACCGGCGGCCGCCTGCGATTGATCGACGACCGCAACGACGAGGAGCTCGTGCTCGAGTCCGGCGACGGCGCCTACGTCAAGGCCGGCGCACGCCTGCAGCTCGTCGGCGCCAACGACGAGGACGACAAGCGAGTCGAGTTCCTCCTCTTCGACCTTGTCAAGGAGGAGAAGGACAGGGCGTGGTGGTAACCACCTGGAGATATTCACCAGATAATTGACCACACCTGAAATGTACACACCTCATCACCAACACCTATTTAATGTAAATAAAGCGAGCGGTAGTACCCAGTCGTGCTTCACGCGCAAATTGTTCGGGCGTCACGATCGGTGGGGGCTGTGGAGGCCGATGGGGTCGTCCCTCTTCTCCGGGTCGTCTTCTTCGTTAATGACGCGCACGTCGTCGGCCAGTCGGCGATGGGAAGTGTCGACGAGGAAGAAGGCGGCCCCCGCGCCCACGATCAAGTTGGCACTGGTCACGAGCAGGAGCAGGAACACGGACGAGTCGATGAGCGCCCCGTTCACAAACTGCGCCGTCAGGGCCGCCAGACGACCGCTCGACGTCAGCACGCCCATGGCGGTGGTGCGTTGCTTGGTGGGGAAGGACTCGGTCGAGAGGCAGTCGAGCGTGTTCCAGCAGCCGCAGGAGATGGCGTTGAACACGCATGCGAGGGTCACCACCGCGACCTTGGACCCCTGCGCAAAGGCCAGCACTGCCACGAGGCATGTGGAGATCACGAGCGTGGAGCCCAGCAGGTTCTTGCGACCCACCCGGTCGATGACAAGCGAGACTAGGATATTGCCCGGCAGGTTGGACGCCGCCACCAGGAAGGTGTCCTGGTAGATGTCCACGGCAAAGCCCACCTACATATTGCGCAGAGCGAGCACGCATGTTAGAAGCATGCCTGTACCACTAGGTCGCGCCAGCCTGCGGGGGTGGGGCGTACCTT
>CACVKS010000868.1:0-16597 GCA_902749335.1 Acanthamoeba triangularis
AAAAAAAAAAAAAAAAAAAAAAAAAAAAAAAAAACAACCAACGCCACCACAACGGCATGGGCAATGTGGAGGGACGCCCTCCAACGGAGGAGCCAGCAAAACAGAAGCAGCGGCCAAACGAAGACGAAACAGCAGCTTCCGCCCTGCCGCACCACTCCTGTGCGAAGCGAGACGTGGGGGCTGTCTCCTCCACTGCTGACGGATCCTTTTCTTCCTCCTCCTCGTCTTCCTCTTCCTCACACCCAGTACACGAATTGGGTTCCCGCGCCCCGCCGCCGGTCATCATCCAACCGCAGCCCATTTTCGCACCACCACCGGGTGGCAGGCGCTGCACAGTGGGATCCAACGAACCCTCCGCGCCGGGGCGGCCGCGAGCACCTTCGTCGGCGGCTGCTGCTCGCGTGCATGCCACATCCTGTGCCCTGGGAGCCCGCAGCTGCTCGGCGCCGGGCTCCTCGCCCTCCTCACTTCTGGCCGGGGGAGGGGCGAGGAAGCGCCACAAATGCCCACGTGGGCAGGGGGTGCAGTACTCGTGGGCCACCCTTGCCAGCACCAGCTCTCCACGGTCGCTCTCGCCTCCTCTCGCCCTCGCCCCTCGTTTGACTGCTGTCTCTACAACTACCGCGCCACAGGTGCCCACATCAGATAAGGGTACAGTTGTACATGCCTGAGCAATGCCTCCTTTGCTGTGACACCCACCACACCAATGTACATTTTGCCACAGACACCACTTTTCTTGCCCAACCAATACATTATCAGCTGAAACTATTGGCTCTGTCATGAGGGAAGAGCCCTATCCTGGCATATGTTTGTCTTAGAGTGTCAGGATCCACCCCCTTGTTGGGGATCAAAATTGAAGCCACAAGCAAGGACAGTGTTGTGGGGAACAAAGGGGGTGGTCCCATGATCATGCCACCCATCCCTGTGCCTTGCCAGTGGACCATACATATGACAGTGGTATCCTCAACCATGAACCTCTGGCCAGATGAAATGAGAGTAAAAAATGACTCTGAAAATTATGTTTGAGTAGAAATGGATTTATGACAACAGTGTGGGTTTTCTACTTGTAAAAAAGGTGTTGATTAAAAAAGGTGCATATTTTTTGGTTTGTATCATTATTTTGCAAGATATACTAATTCTTCAAATTTCAGAAAAAACCTTTACATTTATATAATGCTATTTGCTTGCATCTTCACATTGGGGTCATCTCTTTTGAGGCATTTTTGAGATTGGCATGATAAATCAACAGCATAAATATCCCAAAAGTGGTTATGGGACTTTGTCAAATAAATTGTAATCATAAGGTGGTTCTAAGAGAGGCTTCAATTGCAGGTGGTATCAGATATCATCAGTGGTATGATGTGGGTAACCATCATGGTGTGTTAAGGTGCCATTCTGTAGTTTATATATATATGGTGTACAATGTGTAACACAATGTGGTGTTTCCAAAATTTTTGGTGTTCAAAAAATGGGCTGGCAAATTTGTCCCTCCCTTGCAAGTATGGAGGAGGACTGGCATGCAAAACTGGTTGCAGACTGTGCTTGGAATTCTAAGGCTTTTTCTTGTTTTTGCCTGGTAAACATGCTCAAATTTCTGAAACCTGAATTGTGATCTAGCTCAAAAAAAACTGCAGGATGTACTGTTCCAGACATACAAGGACAGAAAGAAGATGATCAACCAGAAGCTTTTTCCCCAATTTCTGGTACAGCCCCTTGCTGTGTGCTCTTTAGCCTGACATGTGTATTACCTCTCACTCTGTCCATAAACAAGATCAATTCAAAGGGAGCCATCACTGTCTTGGCATTCAATGCCAATTATGCACACTACAAGCAGTTCATGTTGCCTTCATGGGCTACTTCAGGTGGACCTCCCAACTTCTTGGCACATGCTGCCTACATGGTACGCCCTCATCTTTTGTAATATATGAAGGGTTGCAAACAGGCACTAATCCAAGTCACCTCTGCACTCATAACACAATAGAAGGAGCAAGCCAATATAACCCCACAGTCACTCAGATGTGAAGACACAATCTTCACCATCCTGAAGTCATACAGTAAATGCTCCTCATTGTTGCTTCTGCTATGTACATGCAATCAAAATGACACACATCAGATGGAAAGCCTGCACAAAATTCACCAAGTTGATCTCTTCTGAAACTCCCAAAGCTTCATTCAGTTGGCCAACATGATATCTCTCCATCCAATCTCTACTCAGCTTCATTCCACCACATGGATGCTACCAACAGACCCATGCTTCTTGAGTTCTGGAACAGGCACTACAAGACCTCCAGCAAGAAATTTGGTATGCTAGTCCATAACAACTTAAGCCTTCTTATTACACCTCTACTACAGTTCCTACAGGCAAGTATCTCAAGGAGCTCATCAAGAACTGGCAGTTGCTCCAGGATCAGCTTGAATTCATAGATCATGCTGTTTCAGAAGTGGCAGGCTGTCACATGATCCAACCTGGAGCCATTAACTCTCTGTGGGCCAAAGTCATCCACCTCATGCACATCTCCACCAACACCACTGAAGTTTACATGACCACTGCAGACTACTTCTTCAAGCACCCCAGCACCACGCACATCCCCAAATCTCAAGACTCTTCCCACAAGCAAATTCATCACTAAGAGGCTCTATCAACTCTGCATGCTGAACGTGAAGAGCAAGCACTACACCAAGCTGGCTGGAGCATATCCACCAGTGCAGGAGAGGGTGGGTACACCCCTCTGTCACAAGTAAGTCACCCACATTTATCCCACACTATTGGCTCAGCTGAATTACAACTCATCCTCACATATCCATAACATCACTTCAACCATCCCAGGATCTCCAAAACCAAGCAATGAAGAGCAAGGAGTGACTCAGGAGACACAGAGCCAAGAAATCTTCACACCCCCTCTCCATGGCCACCCTCCATCTCCAACTACTCCTACTCCTACACCAAGTCCTGCTGAGCTGCCCCCAATTCCAACTCCTCCTATGCCAGGTACCACTCATTATATATGGTGCTAATTGTTGATCTTCACTTTTCAACTCATGCCTCCTTTTCCATTCAGTCTCTTCCACACCTACAAAACCCAATCCAACTGAAGCTGAGTGAGCAGCACTAGAGAAGAAAAAGGCTTCCAAGCAGGCAGTTTCCAAGCACACTGAGACCCACAGTGCTGATATGCTGCAAGCAGTTTCCCAGATCCCACTTGGAGATTGAGAAGCAACTGGTATGTCATGCCATATTGTACACCTACTCAATCTGACCCATGTCAGATTGTATTACAACCACAATATGGCCCAAGCTAACTCACACTCAACACATCTCACCCTCCATCTACATCCATGATCTTGGCATCAGCATGGGTGATGCCACTTGACCTGACCAATGTGGCAAATTGTCTTTCCAAGGAGTTCAGCATCAGCATCTAGCTCATAAGCAGTTTGCACTGGCTTGCCTCTACAGTCACAGAACTCAACACCCATGGCCAGCTCATCTACCACACCACCATCACCTGCTACTTTAGCAAGGACACCTACACCTCTTACAAACCTGCCCCTCCCCACACCAGCAGATTCTTCATCATCCTCTTCACCCATGACTTGTGCTCATTTGAAATGAGAGGTCCAGTCATTTTTAAAATGAACTTTGAGTGTGATTTTGACTTGACAAAAGTAGATTTGCATACACAAAATATATTTAACCATTTTATTCTTTATGAGTTTCAGGGCAAGTGCCAAAATAATCCAACATTTTAGAGTGCAGGGAAGTAATCAGACTGGATTTATGTAGATAAAAGGGAATTAGAAATCTAAAAAGTCATTAGAATGTTTACTATTATGGCTTTTATTAGTTTGAAATATGGGTTTTTATTATGACATCAATAGTATGAGTATTAGCTGTTCTGTGTATTGAATGGGCATTACAAATGTGCACACATCAACTAGACATAAGCAGGCTCCTTTCTGCCCTTTCATTATATATGTAGAACAATAAGGAAAAGCAAACACTCAGATTGCCTATCATATTCCTCCAAGTCTTATGCTGTATCATGAAGGAGCTTTGTGTGATGAAATTATGAAAAGATTAGTGTGAAGTAATAAGTGAAGACAACAATTCTTACTGATTTCACAATAAAGTGGCTGGTTAAAAAGCATCTTATTATCTCATCCACTTGAGTTGACAAGATCATCAAAGTTGAAGATATCATCATTCTGATCTTGGGTGTTGGGGCAGGCATGATGGGATGGTTTGTCATCAGATTCAAGATCTTGAGAAGAATGAGACCTGTGGGTGCTGTGGTGGTGATGCTTGTGGTGACTGTTGTGCTGACTGCTTCAGCTGTGCTTGAGGCTGCAGCTATTGTCACACAACTTCTCTGGAGTGGATTTGTGGTGAGGCCTCTTCCACAATGGCTCGGAGACAGATTGGATGCTGTGAGGAGGCTGAGGACTGTGTACATGTATGTGATGAAAAAGGGAGATTAGTAATGCACTGCATATGTGTACATGATGGAATGTGTATCTGCTCTGGTGTTGTGGACATCAAGGTGTTGAGCTTGATGAGTGTGGGTGAGTGGATTGAGGAGAAGACAATGGCAGCTGGTTGTTAGATTTCACCTTCTCAAGCCAGTTGTTGATCTCTCTCTTGCTTGTGTGGATAAGGATGCTGTTGATTGCACTGCTGATGGTACACATCTCATTCTCCCCCAGTTTGATGGAGGAGATAAGCATATGGTTTGCAAAGTTGAGCTTGATACATGCATGAAGAGGAGCAGCGTGTAGAGGAGAGTAGTCAAGGACACTCCAGGTGGAATTGGCAGGAGCCTGTGAAGAGATAGTGATATTTCTTAAAAAAACAGAGAAAAGGGCAAAGGCAGGAATTTAAATGAAGGGACAATGTACTTGGGTGGACAACATGTGGGGCAACCTGAGTCCACTTTGGTGACCATTTCTTGATGATGGATGGCTTCTCATAAGGCACTGGCTTCAGAATCTTGCAGATGTCCTGTGCCAGCTGAGAGTCAGTGTTGAAAGTGTAGGACTTGTTCACTTGACCTGTGAAGATGATGTAGAGGGCTGGGAAATGGTCAGTTTGATAAGGACAAGTCACCATGTACACATACACAGTGATAAAGCGATATAAGACAATGATTAAAAATTGAGAAATGGGGATGTACCATTGTGTGGCACACCACCAATGTTTTTAGATTGAACATTTGGCAGGGTACATGACACCAGTCAAAGCAGCTGCCATTGACCTGAGCTCTGGGTCAGGAGGTTGATGAGCCCTCCCATCTCCTGAACAACAGTGGTGAGCACTGCTGCAAATCAGTCTAAACAGTGAAAGTTAGATGTGCATGACAAACAGTTGTACACCAAAAAACAGAGAAAGGATATACCTTGCCTATTTGGGTTAGTGTAGTTCATCATCTGGTTCAGTTTGTACTGATCCCAGAGACAAGGAGTAGAATTGGCAGAGAGATCACAGATGATGATGTCAAAGAGCTTTCCTGAAGATGACCTTGCTATGCAGTTCTTCACATATCACCAGAGGTCCTTGTAGTTTGCTTCAGTTTCAGAGATTTCTCAAGCAGGCTCAAAGTCAGTCCAGCTGGTATTGGAACTTGTGCTGGAGCTCTTCTTCTTCTTTTTCATTTGTTCCCTCTTCTCCTTTTCTTCCTTCTCCACACACTCACACACAAGGTCCTCCAGTTGTTGGGGAACAGAGTTGATGTTGACACTCTTGTTGGCCAGGAGCTGCATAAGATCATCTGCCAATTTGAAGATAAAATCATCCTGTAAAGGACCATGTACACATATGCAGTGTTGTATGAGCAACAAATGAAGCAAGATTGTGTACAGATGATGCATACCCAATCACCAGAGGAGACAGCATTCTTGAGCTTGATGAGGACCTTGCTGTAGATGTGGGAGTACTTGCAAGAAACAGTGTTGATGAAGTTGACCTGTTGTGAGAATGTATCAATGAGCAGGAAGAATTACCTTTTTTGCTTAGACTATACCTGTGCCCTTGCCATATCTTTTCAAGTTGCTGAGCCCTCACATACCTAAGGATGGTGAGAAGGACGCTGTCTGTAGCCTTGATGGTTTGGAGATAGAGTGGAGTCATTGGCATGGGATCCTCAGACTGCACATAGATCTTGTAGAGATACTCAAACTTGCACTCATTTAAGATGAGAGGTCAAAAATGACGAGATTTTTGTTTCATTAAACAAATGTGGTGTTATGTTGAGGGTGATACCATGTTGGTGTACATAGTAATCCATGCACTTGCTTGAGCTGCAGCATCAGTGCAAGGTTGGCCAGTGTGTAGTGAAATGGAAACATTGTAATTGGCCATCTTATTTCTCCCAGTCTACCATGTGCCGGCCTTCAGACTTCCAGAAGCTTCCTCATTTCCATGTTTAAGCTGTTGGTAGTGATGGAAGAACTCCTCCCACTTGTCCTTGTGAACGTCTGCCTTGTCATGCATGTAGTTCTGTCCCCATGCCAGAATGGCAAGGTCTTCTTCTGATACAGAGAAACCTCATGTTTTTAAACAAACACAACATACAAGTAAAACTTACTTCTTCCTCACACCCCACTAGCACATCTACCACTTAAAACACCTGCCACTCCAATAAGATCTTATTGGAGTAGTAGAACTCCTCCCATTTGTCCTTGTGCACTGCCACCTCATTGTGCATGTAGTTCCTGCCCCATGCCAAGAGCTTGATATCATCCTCCCCAAGATTGCACTGATGTTGTGTTAGAGGCATTAGTATACAAGGTTGAATCATTGTAGGAGAGGTATGATGAGACATACATCTGCAACATCAGAGACCCAGTTGAAAAAAAGACTATCAACATCAGCCACCTGACAGGGCATGGGTTGTTTTGGCCCATCACTGCCTGGAGATGTCAAGTCATGATAGTGTCAATGGAGAACATGGGCATTCTCACCCTGCAGTCTCTCCTTGTCCAAGAACTTCATCCAGAGCAGAAGACACTGTGTATGTGTACATGATGCTTTCTGACATACCTGCTTATCCAGCTGCTCCCGCACTGTGTAGAAGTCCTATTTTTACATCAATAAAAATGACTCAAAATCAGTTGTGGTATAAAACTGAAGGGTTAGAATTGCATA
This sequence comes from Acanthamoeba triangularis, assembly GCA_902749335.1. NCBI lineage: Eukaryota > Discosea > Longamoebia > Acanthamoebidae > Acanthamoeba > Acanthamoeba triangularis. The sequence continues at coordinate 7,142 of CACVKS010000868.1, forward strand.
CCATACACATGTTCTGCAGCTCACCAAGTGTCTTGCTCTTGAGTTCACTCACTTTTGCCTTCTCCCACTGCAGTTGCTGATGCATCCACCTTGCAAGCTCTGTGCTGTCCTTGCACTGTGTAACCATGCCAGGTATTCTGCTGCCAGACTGAGTAGCAGGTAGGGTGTTGCTCATGGTGTTGCTTGTGATGTTGAGTGTTCAAGGTTACAAAAAAAATGACCATTGCCCCTCTCTCATCCATATAAGCAACCTCACCAACCAATGATTTTTTTCTGTAGACATGCCAGCTGGTGATAGGGTTCCTGCCAGCCAATCACCACCTTTCTGTCTAATTCATAGTGTATGCATATGTGATCTTTTATCTTTAGCTGAAGTGTTTTTAATTATCATTTCTGATCTCTTAATGTACTGCATACACATACACAGTGACCAATTATGTTGTATCCTATTCATTGTTGTCTGCCTCTCTATGTACAGTGACCATGTGAATATCATCTTTGACCATGATTGCCAGCACAGTGTGTGGTGTGAGAGCAAGCAGAAGAAGTCCTCACCCACATCACCTCTGTGGAGAGGAAGAAGAAGGCCCTTGAGTTGTTAATAGCTGCAAGAGGGCCAGAAGAGGAAGAAGTAAAACCAGCGCAGCTGTGGAAACAAAAGGTGCTGATCAGTGATAAAGTAAAGGCCTTGGTCTGGCAGGCCATTGTGGAAGAAGGGAGGCTAACCTGGCGCCAAGCAAGTGAGCTCTACAAGATAAGTGAGAGTTCTGTGCGCTGTATCATCAACAAGGCTTGGGCCAAGAAAAAAGCAGAGGCAGCACTTCCACTTGGTGAGGAACCAACCACAGCACGACCAATGAAGAGGAAATGAGGACAAAAGCCAAAGCTTGATGGCGAGGAGGTGCTGCTCATCCTGGACTGGCTCAAGGAGGATTCATGTGCCATCGCCAAGGCTCTTGCCACAATCACCACTGCTGATGTCCAGCAGTGGTTTGCACACATGGTGAAGTATTTTCACCAGTGTGTGCTTGGCCTGCCATTCCACAGCAAACCACTCACACCACACCTCTTCACCCCACTGCCATCAGCCTCTTCCTTGGATGTCAGTGCCAGCCTTCACCGCCAGTGGGAGGCCTTCGCCTGTGGTGGTGCCATTGAACAAGTGCCCATTCTCTTGCTTTCCTCTGCTCCTCCTCGCCTCACCTTGCCCGCACCGCCTACTCCCCACCAATAAATAAGAGGCCAGTGCCTCCTCTTCTCTCTTCATCTTGGCCAGTTTTTTCGCCCCTGCCACCATCTTTGTCAAGGCAGTATTTGTTGATAATCTGTGCCATATCCAATGCATCAACAGCTGTGAGAACTTTACATGAGGTAGATGATATGGAGTTGCTGGGTGGGATTTCTCCCTCCAACAATAGTATTGATGTTCCAGAAAAACGTGGCAGGGAGGGACAAAAATGTTTACCTTTTCAACCACGCACTGCCAAAAATTGGGAAGGCAGTGCCTGGGGGCTCAAAGTGCAGTGTTCACATATTGCACATGGGCACAGCTGTTGAGCACCTCTTGTACTATCTGGAATTCATTCATTTTCATACACCATCTACCAGCACCTGCGCCACATTCACCATATGTGTATGTGGTCACTAACTCCACCAGTGTTTGCCACTGTATTTTTAACCCATTTTAAAAATGACTGGACCTCTCATTTCAAATGAGCACAAGTTACTGGTTCCTCCACAGTGTGTGCTTGGGCTGCCTTTCACTGGCAAGCTGCTTACCCCAACTCTCCTTGACACCCCAGTGCCACTGATACAGCTGCACCAGTGGCAAGCTGCAGTCAGTGTCAAGGCCTTGCCTACCTGTCCCTGATGTGCAACCTGAGTGCTTGCTCCTCTCCCCCTCTTCCCTGCTGTTATGTATCCCTCATTCCTTCAATTAAAAGACTTGCAACTAGTTGTGCCAAAAATGTGACTCAGTATTGACCTGAACTTTTTCAGCTTGCACACCCCACAATGTTGGTGCAGCACCACACAAGTGCTGTTCTTTCTGCATACCTATGTGCACAATTTTTGAGAAACCCAATATGTGATTATTTTAGACTGTTCTGGTGTAAAGCAGGTGCATGCAATCTAGAATTACCAGTGCTCTTACCACTGCACAGCATCCCAACATTTCTTCAGTTGAGTAGTTGGTTCTCAGAAGATCCATAAGCTAAAAGGAATGCCTTCAAGGCCACACACCTTCTGCTTAATCTCAGTGCTGGGTCAAATACTGTTGAGTTGCTGATTCCCAAACCAGTTACCATACTGTGGGATAATCTCCCAGCTACTGAATCTCCCATAATGGCCTCTGCTTCCCTCAACTCCAATATTCTTCACAACACCATACTGGCACTTGTGGGAACCTTGAGGGTTGTAATGCTGAACTGCAGCATGTCAAATTCCCCAGAGCAGCAGTATTTCTTGATGATCTGTGCCATATACATACAAATGTCTCAATGGAGTAGCTGGACATTTGAAGTCAGGGTTGTGTACTTTGCTGGTGCCACTTTGGTCCATCCAAAGTTGGTGACAGAAAGTTGCTTGTGCTGTTGGAAAAAGAGGGTGCTGGCACATTTCTAAAGGAAATTGATTTTCTTGCACAGTGAATGTTCTCAAGAAGTTTCTTTCCTCTTCTCTTTCTTTATTTCTTTGGAACGATGTGGTGTAGGCAATCCTCCCCAAGAATGGACCAACAGCATAAGGAAGAGGGCGAGAAGGAGAGCGGGGCGGAGGGCGTTAAGCGGAAACAGCCGACATCGTCAGGAAACCAAAGCGATGGTGTGGCAGGTGCAGGTGGTCTCAAAAAAAGACCCAAGCACGTAGATGATGAGCGAGATGAGAGTAGCAGGGGAGGAGCACAGGCAATGGGGGCTGTGGTGAGGCGCTGTCCCTACCTCGACACGGTGAACCGGGCCCTGCTGGACTTCGATTTCGAAAAAGTGTGTAGTGTATCCTCGACCAACGTCAACGTCTACGCGTGCCTCACGTGCGGCAAGTACTTCCAAGGCACGCCTTCTCCTCTCTCACTTGTCGTAAATGGAACATCATCCTCATCCATCCTCACTCTTCCTTCATGTGCTGCTGTTGCTGCTGCTGATGGGTTACGTCTGCGGACCCCCCCCCACAGGAAGGGGCCGAGGATCGCACGCCTACTACCACAGCTTGCAAGCGGACCATCACGTGTTCATTAATCTCCTCAACGAAAAGGTATGTCCAATATCCTTGGAGGGTCGTGTAGTGGGCGCCGTGTTGGCTGCAGCTCAGTGCGTGCTACGGATGATTAACCGTGGCTGGCCAGGTTTACTGCCTGCCAGATGGCTACGAGGTGCAGGACCCCTCGCTGGACGACATCAAGGTAATCACCCCGGCTCAACATGCTGGCGCCTTTGCCACGCCACATTGGCAGTGCAGTGGACCTCGCTAACAACTCGTTGGGTGTTGTACATTCAATCCCAACGATTTGTGTGCAGTTCGTTCTGCATCCTCGCTATACGCGCGAGCTCGTGACGAAGCTGGACAGCATAGCCCTCCCGTCCCATGCACTAGATGGTTCGGTCTACTATCCGGGTGTGGTGGGCCTCAACAACATCAAGAACAACGACTACATCAACGCCGTCGTTCATTCCCTCGCCCATGTCCGCCCTCTTCGTGATTTTTTCCTCCTCGAGGAGAACTACCGCGATGTACGCACCTTCCTCCCCGTGGAAGCCTCCTTGCGACGGTTCTCAGCGTCGCTGCAACGTTGTAAGTTAACTCACGCGCATGGTGGTGTGTCATCGGTTCTGTGGCAGTGCAAGTCTCATCTAGTTCACACGTTTGGAGATCTGATTCGAAAGATGTGGGATCCGAGGAACTTTAAATCTCATGTCAGCCCGCACGAGCTCATCCAAGTGCGCCCTCTCCTCTGCTTCTCTTTTCACACGGCCAGCGGCATCATTTAACACGGGCAGGACAACGGGCGGACCCCTGTACGCGATCGGCCAGGCTGTGGTACGTGCGAGCAACAAGCGGTTTCAAATAGGGGTGTCTAGCGACCCCATTGAATTTCTTTCCTGGCTCCTCAACACCCTCCACCGCGTACGCTCCGCTCCCTTCGCGAAGGCGCCTGCGCGAACCAGCATCGACGCTCTCCCTTGGCATTTGAATGATTGACTGGCGAGATTGGGGCGGATCGTGCAGGAACTAGGCGGAACGCGCAAGCCCGGCAGTTCAATCATCCATCAGGCCTTTCAGGGCAGCGTGCAGGTGACCACCAGGCCCTTTAAGCCCAAGGAAGACGACACACAGACGTCCGCCGGAAATAAGCTCAACGCCACTGCACCCCCCGACAAGGATCACGAAGACCCCGTTACCGTCGAAAACCTCCCCTTTCTGTACGCTCCTTCAGTCCTCCAGCCCCCACCCAATTGTAAGTTCTCAGCGCACGCACGCACAGGTACCTGTCCATCGAACTGCCACCGCCCCCGTTGTTTAAGGGAGAAGCGGAGAAGAACGTGATTCCCCAGGTCCCCCTCTTCACCATTCTCCAAAAATTCGACGGCCAGACAGAACAGGTGCCCTCCCAGACACCTCTTCCCCTCATGTTCTGGATGGATACTCACCAATCCTGGCTTGCTGCAGGACATCGCGATCAAGAATGAGACGAAGCGGTACATCCTCACTCGGCTACCTCGTTATCTTATCGTGCATCTCAAGCGCTTCACCAAGAACAACTGGTTCATGGAGAAGAATCCCACCATCGTCAACTTTCCGGTGAAGAATCTTCAGATGCGAGAGTGTGCGTTCGTCCATGCACCTGCGCACTGGATTTCACGTGCTAACCCCATGCATGTCATCACAATATTAGACACCACAATCAAGGATGTGAGTGCGCCCACTAAGTACAACCTAGTGGCCAACCTCTGCCACGAGGGAACGTTTGCCAAGGGGGCCTACAAGGTCCACCTGCAGTGCAGAGTATGTAAACCTCCCCCTACCATCTCCCAGCTACCTCACTGACAGGCTGGTGGTACAGGGTACTGAGCAATGGTATGAGATTCAAGACCTTATAGTACGGGAGACCATGCCCCAGCTCATTTCCCTCTCTGAGACCTACATCCAGATCTATGGTATCACCTCCCAAGACACCTCATCACCACCAATCATGAATCATGCTTGCTCTTGCACTCACATCTGTGCTGCAGAGCTCATTGACATGCCACCAATGCCTGCCACTCTCCACTCTGTGCATCCTTGATCTGGCCACATCCTGAATCTTTTTGGCCTATTCAGTCCTGTGCAGAGTCATCTCCATTCTCATGTCCCTTGACAACGAAAAAAATGCGAAGAAGGCGAATTTACTCACATAGTTTAGCGTGGAACTCGCTTGCAGCATGTCAGATCAGGCCTGAAATCTACTGAGGTGCATGCCAGCACCAAGAGCATCCCTGCCTGATGAAGATTGCATTTTTTGCGCTTACAACTGGATCTATATGAGTTCTCCCAGTTTCCATGATATTGTTCCATCACCCCGCTTAGCTCACGTCCACTTGGCGTGAATATAACTGGGCAGGTTACAGTCCTTGAGCTCCACCTGCCCCTAGTGGTCCTGTGCTCAATGCCTGCGCAAAAAATTCACATATTACTCGTACATCTCGTGTTGCGTTCGTATTGAGTGGTGAAGCTGGTTAACAACCGTCTGCTCACCGTGGTATCAAGGCCCATCGCCTAGAAAGGAGAAAGGCACCGTCGCCCACGCGCCAGCTTCAGGACGAGTGAGTTTTCCTGGGGAGATGACTCTGTTTCGCGATTATGGAGATGGGAGACGGGTCGTGAACGCATGATATTGGAACGGCGTGGGTGTTGGCACGAGTGGGAGCACTCGTTTATTGTAGAGGGGATGCAACGAAAACGCGTAAAACTCCTAAAACTCGTAAAACGAATTGCTCACGAGCCCACATGGAAGCCGATGATAGATTCGGGAAAACTCACTTGCTTTGATAGCTCCACGGCTGGCAAAGGTGTCTGTAGCTCTGCCAGGCAATGCGCCTTCGTGTGAGAGCAGAATGAGGACTGTACGATAAGCCATTGCTGTGTACAGGAGTAGCCAGGAGTAGAAAACTAGTTCCACTACAGAAACTAGTTTTACGAGTTTAACTAATTCTACTTCATTAGATGCATCAAATGAATCAAATGAATCAACTGCATCAATGATGAATCAGTGATGCAATTGATGCATGACCTCAGATTCTTGAGTATTGCTGCATACCACCGTGTAGGCCTTCATGTCGCTTTCCCTTTGATGTCAGCTTGATTCAATTCCATCGGAGATGGGTCGGATGACGCATTAAATGCATTAGATGCATTTGATGCATCAAATGCATCAAATGAGCCGTGGATGGAATTGATGAGCAGTCTAGAAACAAAATCCGATTTACCACCTGTCATCCATCAGCCTGTGATGCCCATCTTCTAGGAGATGAGTGCGAAAACGCGTAGCACGCGTTTAACGCGTTTTTCACGCGTAGCTTACGCGTAACTTACGCGTAGACTACGCGCGAAAAAAAACTTTTGAAAATCGAATTTGACCAAAGTGACCACCTAGGAGTGATGCCCATGGTGCTGGCATGCACCTCCTTCGTTTCCAGCCCGATCCGACATGCTGGAAGCAAGTTCCACGCTAAACTATGTGAGGAATGTAACTATCATCGGAATGTTGGCATTCCAATCATTGGGGATGCAACGAAAACGCGTAAAACACCTAAAACTCGTAAAACGAATTGCTCACGAGCCCACATGGAAGCCGATGATAAATTCTGGAAAACTGACTTGCTTTGATAGCTCCACGGCTGGCAAAGGTGTCTGTAGCTCTGCCAGGCAATGGGCCTTCGTGAGAGAGCAGCATGAGGACTGTACGATATGCCATTGCTGTTTACACGAGTAGCCAGGAGTAGAAAACTAGTTCCACTGGAGATGACTCCTCGTCCGCGATAATCGCGGGTAGTCGCGACTTCCGCGGATAGTCGCGACTTCCGCGGTGTTCCGCGATTATCGCGACTTCCGCGGCGTAAAAAAATTCCTAGAAATTCGGGCCAAGTCACATGTGGCGGTGATACCCTTGATGTGCTGACCACCACAAGCTCATTTTACGGCTCTCTCGATAGCGTGCAAGCATGCTCCTCGCTCATTTTCAGCCTCGTCCGCCATGCTGCAAGCGAGTTCCATGCTGAACTATGCATGCAACGCGAGCATTGCGCACATAGTTTTGAACTATGTGCGGAATGCACTGTAAACATTCCATGCATAGTTTACTTATCGTTAATTGTGTCAAACGAGTCTCGCACTCATCTAACACCGGAGATGAGTGCGAAAACGCGTAGCACGCGTTGAACGCGTAGCACGCGTTTAACGCGTTTTTCACGCGTAGCTTACGCGTAACTTACGCGTAGACTACGCGCGAAAAAAAACTTTTGAAAATCGAATTTGACCAAAGTGACCACCTAGGAGTGATGCCCATGGTGCTGGCATGCACCTCCTTCGTTTCCAGCCCGATCCGACATGCTGGAAGCGAGTTCCACGCTAAACTATGTGAGGAATGTGACATTCTTCGCATAGTTTAGCGTGGAACTCGCTTGTACGATGTCGAGGGATGTTGAAAATGTGCTTGCCGTGCTCACCACGTCAAGGGCTTTCCATTCATATGTGTCCCAGGCTGATTGCTCGCAGAGACCATTTTTCACGCGTAAGTTACGCGTAAGTTACGCGTAACCTACGCGTTTTACGCGTGCTACGCGTTCAACGCGTGCTACGCGTTCAACGCGTGCTACGCGTTTTACGCGTTCTTAGCATTTCGCACTCATCTCCACCGAGGAAGTCGCGTAATGAACCTGCAATTTTAAATTGAAGACATATGTCCAACGAGTTGGTAATGTTAGACAAGTTGGGACAATCGGACTTAGGAACTCTCGACCTAAGGGGATGCAACGAAAACGCGTAAAACTACTTAAACTGGTAAAACTCGTAAAACTCGTAAAACGAATAGCTCACGAGCCCACATGGAAGCCGATGATAGATTCGGGAAAACTCACTTGCTTTGACAGCTCCACGGCTGGCAAAGGTGTCTGTAGCTCTGCCAGGCAATGGGCCTTCGTGAGAGAGCAGAATGAGGACTGCACGATAAGCCATTGCTGTTTGCACGAGTAGCTAGGAGTAGAAAACTAGGACTGGGCACCAATGTCCCTTTACAGATATAGTGGAAATGAGCTTTTCGCGCAATGCGCAGTCATACAAGGCTGAGTCATCAAGAATTTTAAAGCCCACACTCTAGCGACTCTTTTGCATTTATTTTGAGCTCTCTAGCTAACAGTGCAGGCGAGAAACTGCGTGCTCTTGGTTACGAAAGATATGTCTGTAAAGGTGAGCGTACCGGCCAACAGGGCATCCCAGTGGGCTGAGTGCTATCACGTCTTGAAGCCCGTTCTCTCCGGAGCATTTTGAGCCTATCGCGAGCTCACGAGCTTGCAGAGCAAGCTAGAAAAGCAGTCATCTTTGTGATGTAGGAGTGACGGCAGAACTCCGGCCACGTCCGCAGTAATTCGTTTTTGGAGTTTTATTTTGTTTTGTTTTGAAGGCCAAAAAGGAACTGCTGTTGGCGGCGGTACACCTCACTGCTCCACATCCATGTCAGCCTCCTTTTTCTCAGCTGGTTCAGCAGTTTCCTCCTTTGCCGCACTTTCCTCCTTTTTGGGCTCTTCCTTGGGCGGGGCAGCAGGCTTGGGCTTTGGTTTGTTCATGATGGTCGAGACAAAGGCGTCCAAATTCTGTCCACCAGACTAGAGTTAGAGGAGCCCGGGATACAGATGTACATCTGTGGGTTTGGGAAGACAAAAGAAAAGGTGTGTACCTCCTTGGTGTGGGTGATGTCGGCAACCCAAATGATAGGGTCGGTGGTGGAGGGAAGCGTCTTCTGTTGCTCTGCCTTTGGCAGCACGCTGTCCTCCGCTTCCTTGACCTTGTTGAGTACCTTCTGGCGTTCCTCCTGTGGGATGTGCTCATACTTGGGGTCCTGCAATCGGCTGTCAGCCAATCGCTCTCCATGAGTGACGCAAACAAACAAACGTACGGTTGACTGAGCAAGAAGGCGGTAGTTCTCAATGGCCTGGCGGAGCTTTCCGACCGCATCGTCGCGATCCTCGGCCTCTCGTCGCCTAATCCGGATAGGCTCGCCGACCTTCTTCAGCTGCGCCAGCTTTTCCTGGTAGGCCTGCTTTGTCGCCTGGGCACCTTCGCCGTAGAGCCAATCCTCGGCCTCGTTGAGCTGGCTGTAGAAGGCGTCCTTGTCCTAGAGATGTAGTGCAGCGGCGGCGGGAGGGGCGTTGTTGGCGAAAGCCAGCGCTGGCGGAGAGGGGGGGCAGGCAATAAATTGGGCAGGAGGGG
>CACVKS010000869.1:0-16204 GCA_902749335.1 Acanthamoeba triangularis
GGGGGGGGGGGCAGAGGCGACGGAAAGGCTTGGGGGACGTACCCAGGTAGGTGTTGCCCACAACCAGCACCCGGGCCTGCGGTGTCCCAGCACCTGCTGCCTCCATGCCCAAGTGAGAAGAGAAACTAGGGAGGGTGCCACGTCACCCTTTACTTTTATTCATATTTTAATGTTGTGGTGGATGTTGCAGAGTTTTCGACTGTGGTGATGTGTTCACTTCAGCGAAGAGCTGCACCCCTGCGGGCAAGAAGGAGAAAAAGCCAAGCTTTGGCCAACCCACAAACCAAGCCAGCACAGGCTGGGTACAAGTGCAGGCACCCAACCAGGGCAGAGTTGTCCTGAGACTCAAGCAGGAATCCCAAACTCTATGGGTCCCATCCTAACTTGACACTCCAATCAGCCCTCCCACCGTGCCCCCTTACGTCGCTCGGTTCGCGCCGAGCGGAGGGAGGTGGAGTGCGGTGGTGCAGGCTGTGCTGAGCCGCTGGATGGGCGGTGGTCACGCGGCGTCCGGCCGGCAGTGACCCAATTTTTGCATCGGTGCCTTAGCAGGCACCAACCCTCACAACCAAAGACACAAAACAACCCAGGCACTGCAGGGTAGTTCACGATCAAGCTCCGCCTACACGACAACAAGGGTTGCACCACAGCAACAAGATGAACGAGCCACGCCGTGGTGCGGGTGATCCCCAGCTGGCAGCACCGCCTCCGCGTCACACACAACGGTTGTGTCTCTCTGACGGTACCCATTTTTTTTGGGCGTACGTGATTGGCCCTTTCTCCCGCACAATTTACGAGGGTTGTGCTGCCATTGGGTAGTTGAGCGGTGCCGTCTCTGCGCACACAGGGACACAACGCAGAACAGAGAAGCACCCACTAACGGAAACAAACAGCAAACGCGATGGATGGCGGCAGACGACTCCCCCCGCTTCTCCTCTTGCTCTTCGTTCTCTGCCATCTTCGTACGTACTACCCCTCGCGGGGTTGATCATTCCCGACCGCGCCGGAGGCGTTCTTGTTAGAAAAACTGACCGCCCCCAGAACCCGAGGCCGACGCGCTAGTGGGCTCCGGAGGGCAGAACGTGGCCGGCCTCATCACTTCATGGGGCAGCTCCTACCAGTACGCCCAACTCCGTGCATACTTCTCTTGATGTTCCCTTGTCAAGAAGTGGTCCTGGGCAGTCTCTGTTGCGCCGGCGCGAGGCCTATCTCGTTTTGGGTCTGCCTCGCACCTTGAAATGGAAATTTCCCGCGGCAGAGCAGGTGGTCGGTTTGTCGTTTGAGTTTTTTTTATTACGTATTTTAGAGTAATGATGTCTTTCTCTTTTGTACTGCGTCGGTGATTGACTTGTTGAGCATTATTTTATTTTGTATTGTATTGTATTTTATTTTATCTGTGGTGCAGGTTCGCACAGGACGATGTGAAGGTGACTTTCGCGCTCTCCACGGCCTATCAGGCTGCCTTGGCCTACTTGATGGGTCAGGTCGACTTTCCCTTCACCGAGGACGCCCTTCCCCTCGAGGTGCTGGGTGCGTTTATTACTGCGAGAAATCGCACTACACTTCTTTTATTTTAACTCCTATTCCGATTGGGCCTACACGCACAGCGCCCTACAACGGCACACAGTTTCCGATGTTGGCCAGCGGGATGGCGCTCATCTACAATCTGCCCAACACGACCCTCGACCTCGTTCTCAACCGGTACCATTTCAACGTTGACCACACCACCGCACACGCACACACGCAACGGCTCATGGTGAAACGACACATTGCTGGGGCGGCAGAACGGTGCTTGCGGCGATCTGGGTGGGCAACGTCACCATGTGGGACGACGTGGCCATTCGAGAGCTCAATCCCGACATGGTCGCCGCCGGAGAGCTGCCCAACAAGAACATCACCCTGGCCTTCGACACCATCGGCTATCTCGACCTCACCGCCGTGCGCGCCTCTGTCGTGTGTTGTTTTTTCGTGTGTCGTGTGTGTGCGTGTCGTGCCTAACAAGGGTTGCACTCGCGATCTCCAGGTGCTCACGAGTGCGCTCTGTCGCTTCAGCGCCGATTACTGCGCGACATTCAYCAACGCCRYGACCCTCATCGAAAACATGGAGGTCACCCAACGCGGCATGGCCATCCCCTTCAACCACTCGCAGGACCGCCTCTTCTTCGTCCAGGTCCGTGCACCACAACTTCACTCTTATTATTATTATTATTATTATTATTATTATTATTTTTATCTAGTATATTGTACTATTTCGTTTATTAAAATTTATATTGTTTTTTAACCAAAAAAAAAAAAAAAACCAAAAAAAAACAAAACACGAACAGGAAACGCCRTATAGTATGACCTACAGCGGYTTCAAGCAGGCCCTGGACTCGGGCCTGCACCAGGTGCGTATGTACAACAAGGCCGGCCAGCTCGTGAGCCTCAGCCTCGACAGCGTCCGGAGCGCCATGGTGGACCAGGACAACTCCACCAGCTACTCCATCGCCCTCTCCGACGCCCCTGGTGCGCCTTCTTTTTGCCTCCACCCCAGTCGCATCAATAACTCACCCGCACGCACCACCATCACACAGGGGAGAATTCGTGGCCGTTGTCGCACTTCGAGTTCCTGACGTTGGCCAACAACAGTACGGGCGCGTTCGACTGCGGGGACGTGCAGGACCTGCTGGCCTTCCTCTCGTGGGCGCAGTTCAACGACAAGGCGTCGGAGGTGGCCCAGACCGAAGGCTACGTGCCCCTCAGCAACCACTTCAGAAAGCGGTACGCACCGCCGCACACGCTCGCACACGCTCGCACTCACGTTCCGCTTTAGAGTGTTCGATTCGCTGTACAATATCACGTGCCGCGACAAGCGGGCCTTCAATACGGCGGTGCTCCTCGGTGGTGGCGGCTCTTCGCCCACCTACCCCAGTACCGCCTCCCCGTTCTTGAGCTGTCTGGACAGTTGCGCGCTTGCTTGTGTGTGGTGCGTGGGTCAGGCACTAACGGCTCCGTACAGAGTGGGCCAGCGCGTATGAGTCGAGCACCTTCCTGCTCAAGTACTTCGCATCGACCGACGCGCAGGCGCTCACCGATTCGCTCGAACTCAACGTCGACTTTGGCGCCACGAGCTCCTGTACGCCGCTCTGTCTCCACCATTCCACATGGCACACGGCAACGACACGACCAACGACACTCACGGCTCACACGACGCAGACAAGCCCGGCGACGACCTGATCGATCCTGATCTCGGAGCGCTGCCAGTGGTGGCCTACGCCATCGTGCCCGCCTACAATGTGCCCGCACTGAGTGGCCTGGTACTGTCCCCGACCCCATTTGCAATCGCAGCTCCTGACGCTCGTCACTGGTCTGGTCGTGTCGTGTCGTGTGCCGTGTCATTGTAGACGCCGACGCTGGTGTTTGATCTGCAGACGGTGGCGGACATCCTGTACGGGCGCATCACGAAGTGGAACCACGGCAACATCAGCGCGCTCAACCCCGGCGTGGCGCTGCCCAACGCCGACATCCGGGTGGTCGTCACCACCGACTCGGCACTCGAAAATCTGCTCATGACCAACGCCCTCGCCAACCGCGTTCCCGATTGGACGGTAATCTCTCTCCCCTTCACCGCCCCTCATCATCCGCTGCTCACGCCAGTGTCGTGCGTGTCGTACGTGTTGCGTGTGCGGTGTGGCCGGACAGCTTGGAGCTGACCTCCAGGTGATGTATCCGGTGGTGAGCAATCCCCTCACGCTGGACTTGGCACCCAGCTATGTGGCCTCCACCGCCGCCGCCACGGACAACACCTTCACCTTCTGGAAGTACGTCTGCTTGTGCGCGTGCGTCGTGAGTGGCACGCGTGCGTGGGCGGTGTGTGTGCGGTGCGTGCCTGACAAGCTTCTTCTACAACTTCAGTTACTATGAGCTGTACCAGACGCGGACAATCAAGATCGGCCGAATGATCAATGCGGCGGGCAGGCCGGTCGCGGCCGACTCGCAGTCGCTGGTCTCCGCCGTCGACGACTACGTGCAGGGCCGCGTGCTCGCCCAGTCACCCGGCGCCGTGTTGGGCGCGGGCGCCGGCAGTTGGCCGGTGACTGCCGTGGGCAACTTCCTCGTTCACACCGACGACACCGTGGACTGCAACAAGGCCCAGGCCTTGACCGAGTGGCTCTACTGTACGACCCAATCCTTACCTGATTCGTTACTATCATCTAACCGCCGCACAGGGAGTCAGACCTCGACGGCCGCTTCGGACATTGCTACGCGGTAGGACTGCCGTGGCTGCCTCACATTCCACCCTTGGGCAACTGGCGCGACTGACTGGTTGGCTTTGGGCGTTTGATATTGGTAATTGGTGTGTGTGTGGCAGGACCGGGGCGACGGTGGCGGCGCAGTCGCCGCTGATGTACAAGCGGATGCTCACCTTCATTGCCGGCCTCAAATGCGACGGCCAATTCACCAGCAGCATTCACGGTACATTGGTCATGCCACGCACAACCGCACGCACACGCCGCACACGCACGCGTCGCACACGGGGCTCAGCAACGATGTTTGGTGTATTGTTGGTTATTGGGGGAGGGCAGGCTGCGTGTGGGAGGGCACCCTGTGCGCGAATGAGGGCCAGTGCATCGACGGCCAATGCAACTGCAACAGCGGTCGCACGGGCGAGTTCTGCGAGGGCGAGTCGTCCACCTCGGACGCCCTCATTATCGGCTTGACCGGTACCTACTCCCGATCACCTCACCGCGTTCGGTCGGATGTGAAACACTCACGCCGCACACACACACACACACGCCCACACGCGAACACAACTGGATGGGTTGTACCAGTCGGGCTGGTGGTTCCAGTGATCGTGTTCTGCGCGCTGCTGATCCTCTGTCTGTTGCTCGCCTTTGCCCTCTACGTGCGCCGCAACCGGCGACAAAAGTACGCCCAAGCCAAAACAAATTAATTAATTGATGATAAATAATGATAAATAATATAAAAAAATAATATATTAATATATGATAGGGATGAGTGGGAGATCGACGTGAATGAGCTCGAGTTCGGCGAGCAGCTGGGGCAGGGCGGGAACGGCCAGGTGCACAAGGGCCTGTGGAAGGGCACCGAGGTGGCCATCAAGATGATGACCGCCGACCAGGTCACCCGCGACATGGAACGCAACTTCAAAGAAGAGGTACCGCCCCGCGTGTGCGGTGTGTGCGGTGCCTGCGGTGCCTGCGGTGTGGGTTTACTGACGGCTGATCTGCCCAACAAGGTGCGCGTGATGACCGCGTTGAGGCACCCGAATGTGGTGCTCTTCATGGCGGCGTGCACCAAGCCGCCCAAGATGTGCATCGTCATGGAGTTCATGGCCCTCGGCTCCCTCTACGACGTACAACCTTCCACCGCTTCGCTCAACCATCCCCCTTGTTAACCTCATCTATTGCTTATGGTCGTGTGTGTGTCGTGTGCCGTGTCGTGGGTGGTGTGTGCGTGTGCGGTCGACTACAGTTCCTGCACAACGAGTTGGTGCCGGCGGTGCCGTTTGGGCTGGTGCTCAAGCTGGCCTACCAGGCGGCCAAGGGCATGCACTTTCTCCACTCGTCGGGCATCGTGCACCGCGACCTCAAATCGCTCAACCTGCTCCTCGACAACAAGTGGAACATCAAGGTAACGAACCAGACATGGCACACACATCAGCGCGCGCGCGCACACACACACACACACACACATCGCCGCACACGCGGCACGACACGCATGGACGCACAACATGACCCTAACCATCGCGCGTGTGCAACAGGTGAGCGACTTTGGGCTGACCAAGTTCAACGAGGAGGTCAAGCGGAGCGGCAAGGACGGCAACGTGCAGGGCAGCGTCCACTGGACTGCCCCGGAGATCCTCAACGAGTCCATCGACGTCGACTTCATCCTCGCCGACGTCTATTCCTTCGGTACTGCGTGTGTCGTGTCGTGTGATGCGGTGTGTGCGGTGTGTGCGGTGTGGTGTGCGGTGTGGTGTGCGGTGCTGATGATTGGGTGCTCCAGGGATCATCTTGTGGGAGCTGCTGACGAGGCAGCAGCCCTACGGCGGGATGAGCCCGGCGGCGATCGCGGTGAGCGTGATCCGGGACAACTTGCGGCCGCCGCTGCCCGAGGAGGGCGAGAAGGAGGTCGCCGACGGTGCCAGCCACGAGTACAGGGAGCTCCTCACCAACTGCTGGCACCAGGATCCCACCGTCCGGCCCACCTTCCTCGTACCCCCCACCCAACCTTTTCTTTTCCTATTTATTTTCACACATGTAAAATATTTAACAATTTGTTACATTTATTATATTGGTTTGCATGTGAGCACAGGAGGTGATGACGCGGCTGAGCACCATGTCGGGCGAATCGGCCTTCACCTCCAAGTCTTCATCCTCGAGTACGTTGTGATGATGTTTGTAGCCTAGTATCAATATTTCTCTATGTTGATATTTTTTTTAAAATCTATTTTACATTTGTTAAATTGAAAGGCTAACAAACACGATGGGGGGAGCAGGCAAGATGGGGGTGAGCCACCTGTCCAATGGTTCCTGGAGCTCCATGCCCCACTTCAGCAGTTCCATCCACACCTCTGAATCCTCCAGTACTCCTCCCCTCTACAACCGACACAACACGCACCACCGCACACGCACACTTCATTAAATGACACGACACGCGCGTGCTGATGACTAAAAATGGTAAAATGGTTGCAGGCAATTCGTCGAATGGCGGCAAGGTGGCGGGCGCGGCGGCGGCAGCGGGCGTGGTTGCGCCCGACGGCGAGGTCACGATCCTGTTCTCGGACATCACCCGCGCGGCCTCTCTCTGGGAGTTCAACGCCGCCGCAATGAAGGAGGCCACGCTCCTCCACAACCAGCTCCTCCGCTCGCTTCTCAAGGAACACCAGGTCGACCACATTCCTCCAACATTCCTCATCGTTTTGGCGTGTGCGGCGTGTGCGATTGCGTTGTGTGTGTGCGGGTTCATGGCTGACGATGGCACACATGCACGCACGCGCAGGGCTACGAGGTGGTGTTCATCAGGGACAAGAACAGCGGCGAGGGCTCCTTCTGCATGGCCTTCCAACGCACCTCCGACGCACTCCAATGGTGCGTGTCGTGCGGTGTGTGCGTGTGCGTCGAGCTCACGCGGGTGTGTGGGCGCGCAGGTGCATGGCGGTGCAGCAGGAGCTGCTGAAGGTGGAGTGGCCCGAGGCGCTGCTGGACCACCCGGGCGCGGCCGAGGAGTGGGGCGACGTCGACGACCGGGTCATCTTCCGCGGGCTGCGCGTGCGCATGGGCATCCACGTCGGCCGGCCCCGCATGGTGCGCGATGCCATGTCCCGGCGCGTCGAATACATCGGACCCGTAGTCAACGCCGCCGCACGGATCACCTCCGTCGCCAACGGCGGACAGGTCTGTTCCCACCGCACACGCCGCACACGCCGCACACGCCGCACACATCGCACACGCCGCACGCTCACGCTGATACGTGATTGGTTGGCTGGTTGCATAGATACTGTTGTCGCAGGCGGCGTATGAGAAGGTGAAGGACTCGCAGGCCGAGCTGGCGCGCGAGAAGAACCGGTTCGCGTGCCTGGGCCGCTTCGAGATGCCCGACGCGGTCGACGCCCGGCGGGCCAAGGTGTGGGAGATGCGGGTCGCGGGCCTCGAGGGCCGCTTCTTCAACGGCGTCGCCCGCAAGACCGCCGCTGGCGACGCTGACGACAGCGTCGACAGCGAAGGCAACCACAACAGCGCCAGGTATCTAACTTTTCTTGTCGACGCTGAAGCTTTTAGTTACCTCACTAATTACCTGACCCACCTCACCCACACAGGGATGGTGAAGAAGAAGACGATGGGGCGGAGATGGACGAGACTGTGGGCGAGCAGGGGATGATGTTCAAGGAGGACAACTTCTTGACGTCGGCCAACCTGTGCCGGTGGGTGATCGACTTCAAGGAGATCCAGCTGGGCCGGCAAGTCGGGCTCGGGTCCTACGGCGTCGTGTTCAAGGGCCGCTGGAAGGGCGTCGACGTCGCCGTCAAGAAGTTCGTCAAGCAGAAGCTCGACGAGCGGCGCATGCTCGAGTTCCGCGCCGAGATGGCCTTCCTCTCCGAACTCCATCACCCCAACATCGTCCTCTTCATCGGTACCCACCGCTCACGCACGCACGCCGCACGCACACACCGCACACACACACCGCACACATAGACCGCACACGCCTCGCTGATTGGTTGATGGCGGGGTGGTGCAGGCGCGTGCGTGAAGCGGCCGAATCTGTGCATTGTGACGGAGTTCGTGAAGCAGGGCTCGCTCAACGATCTGCTGATGGACTCGAGCGTGCGGCTGCCGTGGAACCAGCGCATGCGCATGCTGCGCTCGGCCGCCCTGGGCGTGAACTACCTCCATTCGCTCTCGCCCTGCATCGTCCACCGCGACCTCAAACCCTCCAACCTCCTCGTACGCCCGCTCACTCCCCAAACAGCAGACGCACGAACACAACACACACACACAACATACAACACACAACACACACAATCGCACACGCGCGCACGACACACACATGAAAGCTAACTTGCAGCTGTTGGTCAGGTGGACGAGAACTGGAACGTGAAGGTGGCCGACTTTGGGTTCGCGCGCATCAAGGAGGAGAACGCCACCATGACCCGCTGCGGCACCCCCTCATGGACTGGTACACTCACCCACCACCATCGCCGACCTCTTCCCTCACCGCACACCGACTCACCCATGTGCGTGTGCGGTGGTGTGTGCGGTGGTGTGTGCGGTGTTGCAGCGCCGGAGATCATCCGCGGGGAGAAGTACTCGGAGAAGGCCGACGTGTACTCTTTCGGGATGACGATGTGGCAGATGGCCACGCGCAAGCAGCCCTTCGCCGGGCGCAACTTCATGGGCGTGTCGCTGGACGTGCTCGAGGGCAAGCGGCCGCCGCTGCCGGCCGACTGCCCGCTGGCCTTCGGCAAGACCGTCAAGCGGTGCTGGCACGCCAAGCCCGACAAGCGGCCCTCCATGGACGAAGTGCTCGTCGTGCTCAATCAGCTCACCGGCGATCACTCCCTCGAAGACCACATCATTGACGCTGGCTCTGGCATCGTCCTCCCCTAACATTTGAACACAGTGAGCAACCTGCACTCGGTGTGAAAAGTGTAGTGTAGTAAACAGTTGTCCAAGAAGAAGAAGAAATCAACAAACACAACCAGTAACCTACCAGTACGATTGCCTGATGTTGCCCTCAAGTGTGCTGTCCTAAGCTACAGCAAGACTTCCTTCCCTTGCAAGGGGCACACTCTGGCCTTTTCCATTTTAGTTGTTTTTGTGGGTAGTGGCCACTGTCCACAAAAAATGGGAAATTAATGGAGGCCACCCTTGAGACAACATGAACAAAGTCTGGAGTGGCATTGATTGATTGCCATCCATGGAGGCTAGCAAGCAGCAGAGACCCAGGGTGGCCGCCCTCATGGCCATCTTTGCTCCGCCTGCTGCGGGCTCCAACTCTTCTTCTACTCCGAACTCGCCCGCCCCCACCAGTGCCGCAGGCCCTGCAAGCGCCCTCTCACCGCGCACGGCCAGGCTGCTGGGCGTTACCCCCGCAGGCGACACCATCAAAGCCCCCGCTAGTATCACACCAACCGCAGGCTCGTCGCCCATCTCTCCACGGTAACCTCCCCCTTTTTTACTATTATCGATTTTATTTTATTTTATTGTATTTTATTTTATTTTATTTGGTAAAGTTCAAAATAACTGATATATTATTATCTTTAATATATCACTAATATATGGGGTATTTTTACTTTTACTTTTTAATTTCGTAGAGGCGAAGTGACGGCGATGCACACGGGAGGAGCAAAGCGGCCGCCGCCGCGACCGCCGCGGGTGCGCCGCAGTCAGAGCCGATCGGAGGACTTCTCGGCCTGCCCCCCGCCCGGCTTCAGCCCCGTCACCCTCGAGACCGCCCAATTCGGTGCCGACGGCACCACTGCGCCGAGCCGGACCGGCGGACCCGCAGGCGCAGCGCAGCMGAAGGGCCGGAGCCGCCGGCGCTACGGCGGCGGCGACAGCAGCRGTGGCGGCCGGCGCAGGCGGCGGTACGGCAGCCGGGCCGGCCGCGGCTCCGGCATTCTGTCCGACGGCGAAGGCGACAGCGACGCGGAGGARAGCGACGACGWCRWCKACGACGASGAYAGYGTCGACAATAGCGAAGACGGCGACGGCAACAAGAAYGAAGACGACGACGAGGCCGAGCTGATCTTCAACGAGGAGGACGAGGCGATCCACGTSCACAAGGCCTACAGGGAGAGCATGCACCTGTCGGTGTGCCCCTCGCGCATCGCCGCCGCCGCGGTCGTGGGCTCCCTGAGCGAAGACAACCTGAGCCTGGCGGCGGGCCATGGCGGCCAATCGGGTCCCGGCGCCAGCAAGGAGGGCACGCCAACGACAACGCGGCTGAAAGAAAAGGAAAAAGAAAAGAAGAAGAAACGGGCGATGACCTTTGGGCAGCTGCGGACGCTGCTGACGCACCACAACCACAAGGACTCGGACCGGCACGGCTCCAAGGGCAAGGTGGGCTCCGAGGAGCGCGAAAAAGAGAAAGAACGAAAGCGAGGCGAGAAGGAAAGAGAGAAGAGYGAACGCGCGGCCAGCAAGGCCAGCAGGACCCGCAAGGACCTGCACGCCACCACCGCCCCGGCCCACCACACCTCGTCGTCTTCGTCGTCGTCGCCAGCAACGTCGCGCCAGGCCCTCACCAGCAGCCGGGGATCGCCGTCGCACTCGCGCAGCCCGTCGACCTCGTCGCCGTCCCACTCGCGAAGCCCGTCGCTGACGTCATCAGTGTCGCCGGCCACGTCGACGTCGACGTCGTCATCCACGCTCGCGGCCGAGGCCCACCCGTACAAGAACCACGCCGGCCAGACCCCGCTGCACATCGCCATCGACACCTTCGCCGAGCGGATCGGCAAGGGCCGCGACGACGAAAGCGACGACCTCGAGACCGTGTCAGCCGTTATCGACGACGCCAAGGTGCTTGTGTTGCGTGTGTCGCGTGTGTCGCGTGTGTCGCGTGTGTCGCGTGTGTCGCGTGTGTCGCGTGTGTCGCGTGTTTGCTTTGGCTGACGTCAGCACACGAAAAAAAAAAATTGGGAGCAGGAGCGAGGCTACCTGGACGAGACGGACGGGTCTGGCTGGACGGCCCTGCACTGCGCGAGCTACAAGGGCAACTGCCGCCTCATCACCCTGCTGTTGAAGAAGGGCGCCGACCCGTGCATCGCCACTGCCGAGGGCACCACCGCCCTCATCTACTTCCTGCGGTACTCGCCTCCGCCTGTGTGTCGTGTGTCGTGTGGTGTGTGTGTGTCGTGTGCTGTTGCTGAGGTGTGACCGGGGCAGGTATGGTGGTGGACTGCGGGAGATGGGCACCAAGGAAGACGAGGAGACGGAGGAGAGCCTGATGACGCTCCGCAAGTTCATCGAACACGGGGCCAACCTCAACGCCCAAAACAGCAACGGCGAATGTACGTCACCATCACCACACCACCCACACCACCCACACCACCCACACCATCATCACCATTGCCCTCATCATTGCCCTCATCATCATCACAGACCCGCTGCATTCGGCGGCACAGAGCGGCAAGGCCAAGCACGTGGAGATTCTGCTTAACGCGCACCGAGGCAAGAAGGGCAAATCCACCCAACCCAAAGCCGTCGACCCCAACACCCTCAACAAGTACCCCATTCCTTCTTTTTTTATTTCTTCATTTATTTAAAATCCTATTATATTTTATTAAATTTTATTTTATTTTTTAAATTATTTGAAAATTAAAAATATTTTGTCGACGAGCTGCTGACGTCATGTGGCGGCGTGGCAGGTGGGGCGAGACGTGCCTGCATGTGGCGGCGCGGATGGGCAACACGAAGGTGGTGCGGCACCTGGTGCGGCACAGCGACATCGACGTCTCGATCGTGGGACCGGACGGCACCGCGCGCGAGGTGGCCCTCAAGTACGGCCACCGGGGCGTCATCGAGCTCATGGGCGGCCGCGGCAAGGACGGCTACGGCGACATCGCGCTCCACCGCTTCACCTCCGCCCCCGACCTCGCCAAGATCGTCGCCTGCCAGCGCCTCGTCCGCAAATGGCGCCGCTACCGGCGCAGCTTCCACTTTGCCGGTAATGACCGCGTGTGTCATGTGTCGCGTGTGTCGTGTGTGTGTCGTGTGTGTGTCGTGTGTGTGTCGTGTGTGTGTCGTGTGTGTGTCGTGTGTGTGTCGTGTGTGTGTCGTGTCGTGCGCTGATCAACGGGGGTGGGGCGTCGCAGTGCAAAGCTGGCGGAGCCGATACGAGTCGTCGCCGCTCAAGAAGCGGTTCAGGAAGGTGCGCGAGATTGTCGACAACCAGGAGCGCTACACCGACCACCTCCGCAAGATCCACCTCCATTACTGGGCCCCGTTCCGGGCCGAGGCGGAGCGGCGCTCGAGCGGCGGCGGCGGTGCGCTGACCGAGGCGCAGGTGCGGGACCTGTTCGGCAACCTGGACAAGATCCTGACCCTGGCCGAGGGCATGACCGCCGCCCTGCGCGAGCGGGTCAACAACCTGCCCCACCACCACGACCAGCCCATCAGCCAAACCTTTGTACAATATGTACGTGTGCGGTCGCGCGCGCGTGTGCGGTGCGTGTGTGCGGTGTGTGCGCTGAACGTCGTCGTTGCTTGTGCTGTAGATTCCGGCGCTGAGCCTGTACAGCGGGTACTTCCGCAACTACGACACGGCGACGGACACGCTGCGCATGCTGGCCAAGCAGGACTCGTTCACGCAGTTCCTGCAGATCATCAACCACGACGAGGCCGGCGGCGGTGGTGGCGGGGGCGGCGGCCCCAAGACCTCGTGCCTCCACCTCGAGAGCTTCCTCATCATGCCCGGTACCGCCCTCACCGCCGCCGCACTCACGCGCGACACGCGCGCTTTGCTCACCGCACGCGCACACGCACGACCGCACACAACGCGCGCGCGAGAACAGTGCAACAGATCCCGCGGTACATTCTGCTGCTGGAGGACCTGAAGAAGATGACGACCTACAGCAAGCACGTCGATCTGCCCCACACGCTTGAGGCCCTTCAGGCCATGAAAGACCTCGCCGAGCGCATCAACACCAAGAAGGGCTTCTCCCTCGCCATCGAACTCGTACGCCACGCCTGCCCTGTCGTGTCGCGCGTGTGCGATCGCGCGTGTGCGTGTGCGTGTGCGGTCGTGTGTGTGCGGTCATGCGGCTGATGGCGGGGGGCGCGGTGGGGGACAGGTGGCGAAGGTGCAGACGAAGCTGCTGGGGCCGAAGGTGCAGACGAAGCTGCTGGGGCTGTACGAGCCGCTGGTGACCAACGAGCGACGATACGTGCACGAGGGCTGGTGGATCGCCGCCGAGGACCCCAAGCACCTCATCCAGTCCCGCCTCGCGCGACACCTCGCCGGCGGCAAGAAAGAGGTACTTCGCCACCACCACCGCACACGCCCAACCGAACACGCACGCACACACCAACCGCACACGCACGACGCACACGCACGACGCACATAGGTGGGCAAGTTCTACGTGTTCGTGTTCAACGACTGCTTCGTGCTGGCCAAGCCGACCAAGGACAAGGAGGCCAAGGCCGAGGACGCCTTCTACCAGTTCGTCTCCCTGACCAAGTGGGCCTCGGTCCAGAGCCAGTTCTTCCCCGTCACCTGGGGCAAGCACAAGGGTACGCCATCATCGTGTGCGGCGTGTGCGGCGTGTGCGATGTGCGGCGTGTGCGATTGTCTGGGCTGAGGCCTGTCGTTGGCGCGTGCAGACGAGGACGTGCAGGGGCTCAAGGTGAAGAAGACGGCGTCGGGCGCCAAGACCAAGTGGCTGCTGGGCGACAGCAAGTACCAGAACGTGCTCTGGCTGGAGAAGCTCCGCACCCTCAACGACGCCAAGGATAGGTACGACACACGACACACGCGACACACGACACACGACACACACGACACACCATGGCACGACACTCACAGGTTTGGTGTGTTCGGTGTGTATGTCGTGGGGGTGGCAAACAGCCAATTCGGGCGCACGCAGCAGCTCAGCCGGTCGATGATCTACCTCACGCAGAAGGGCGAGAGCGCGCTCAGCATGCTCCACAAGAGCCAGCAGCAGCTGGGCGACTTTGCCGACCAGTGAGGCCGTCAGTCTATTTATTTGTTTATTTATTTGTTTATTTATTTATTCAGAGTCGCTTTTCGAACATAGGCGGGAAGAATAAATCGGCCGCCAATCCCTCAGCCACGAAGTTTTAGTTGGCACTGCCCATTGGCGCATGCAGGCCAATGGCAGTTGACCGCCACAAGCTGTGGTTGCGTTCAGGTTTTTCAACCACAGCACTCCCAACAACGGCGACCATGCAGCAGCGCAAAGCCCTTGGTGCCCTGGTGGGCCTTCTCCTTCTTGTGGGTCTGGTGGCCTCTTCCTCCGCCCAACGCCAATTCTCCGCCTATTTCCAAAGCTGGTCCGACCACTGGGTACATATCATTTTATATTTACTTATATTCATTCTTTTTCATTACAAACTTGTTATTTATTTAATTATCTTTTATTGTTTGCAGGTCTCCAACGGTGCCAATAGCGGGCTCGCCCAGTTGCCGGCCTACGCCAACGTCGCCCTCGTCGCCTTCGTCCAGCCCAGCTGCAGCGTACCACCCCACTAAACCACTTCTCAGCTGAGGGGCACCACACTTAGTTGAAGTGTACCGTGTGGGGTACTAGTACGGGGGCAACCTCAACCTGGCCGGGACCGGGCTGAGCTTCTCGTACGACGGACCACGCTCAAGCAGGCCATCGACGCCCTCCGCCAGCGCAACCCCGCCACCAAGATCATGCTCGCCGTCGGCGGCGCCACCTATCCGTACCCCACACCCTACACCCACGCCAGCTAAAGTCATAAAAATCTGAAGAATGCACACGCGTGCGGTTTCAAATGTGTGTGCGTGCGGGTGTAATCTGGCAGGGATTGGAGCGCGCTGAACGCGGGTGCGATCGCGAAACTGGTGAACGACTTTGGGTTCGACGGGGTGGACATCGACTACGAGCCCTCCAACCCGAACTGCCAGCGGATGGGCGGCACCGTGCGCTGCGGAAGCGACGCCAACTTCATCTCCGTCATCGACCAGCTCCGCGGCGCTCTCCCCCAGGGTGCTCTTCAGCTCCCCTCGCCCTGCTGCCTGCCTCACATTCCATTGAAGTGGCTGATTGACTTGTGCGTCTTGAACGAACCAGGCCAGAAGCTGATCTCGATCGCCGCGTGGAGTGTGGGCGCCTACGGCACCGGCAAGTTCTACAACGCCCAGCCAATTGCGGCTGACACCGGTTCGTTTCGCCCAATCGCCTTTTTTCGTTGCTGACTGGCCATGCAACGCACCATTGTAACCTGATTAGCTTTTTTTATTTTGCGTGTGAACCAATGATAGGTCTGCTGGTGAACCCCCTGGCGGCCCGCGGGAACAAGATCGACATGCTCAACGTGATGAGCTACGACGCCAGCAATGCCTACGACCCGGTGGTCGCCCTGACCGCCTACCGAGCCATCTACAGCGGCCAGATCAACATGGGCGTCGAGGTACTACCCCTTCAAGCCTTGAGAGGTTCGTGGCCACGTCAGCAGCCTACAATTCCAACCAATTGGGTGCTTTTGTATGGCACAGGTGCCGCCGGAGGCCTGGGGCGGCCATGTCTACACTGTCGACGCCATCAAGCGCCTCGGCAATGCTGTGATGAGCGACTCCAAGGCTGGTAACATATTCCCGCTCGCCCACATAGCCGCATGTTGATGATATTTTGGCTAAAGTACTGCCCTTGCACATCGTTGTGAATGCAGGGATGATGTTGTGGAGCGTGCAGAAGCAGACCAATCAGGCGACGTCGCCGTTGTACCCGAGCGCCAACCTGGCGGCCACCACCATCTGCCAGATCCTGGGCCTCCCCAGCTGCTCGCAGCCCATCAACCCCTTTGCCTCCTCCTGAACTGAAGCCTCCTGAACCAACCAACAAAACACTTGTTCTTTTACTTCTTCTTCTTCTTGTGGAGGTTCACACAGCGGGCAAGCCGTGCAAGCGGCGGTCCTCGCTTGCTGGCGCACTAGTGCTGGTTTGCTCGCGTTGTGCGTCTTCTTCGTGGTGATGGTCATCATGGTGGTGGGT
>CACVKS010000870.1:0-16912 GCA_902749335.1 Acanthamoeba triangularis
ATGGCGGGGTTGTGGTGGTGGTGGTGGAAGGGCGTGCGAGGTGTGAGCACGCAAGCACGCCGACCGTTGGTTGGTTGGCTGATTTGTTGGTTGGTTTTCATGTACCAATAAAATAGCAGCCGTCTTCGTCCGCCTCCATCCGGTACTTGCCGCTGAACATGGCTGACCAGGGCCACCACGCAAAAAAGGGAAATCAATGGCTTGAGCACAAAACGAACGCGACTCACGCACAACCACGCAACACACAACACACACGGGGAAGAACGAATACCCGAAAACATGGAGGGCACTTGGGTGAGCGTGGTGAGGGAGGTCTGGAAGTAGGTGCCACCGACGTTGAGCTTCACCTGGTGCACGACACGACACGACACGCACGACACGAGATGAGTACTGCTGCGGTGAACCGTTGCGGGAGGAAAGCGAGCGTGGGGTGGCGAGGTACGGACCTTGCGCGAGGCAAACTCCTGGAGGTTTTTCATCTTGAGCTTTTCCTCGGCTAGGGCCTGCCGTTCCTCCTCGAGGCTCTCGCGGTCGGCCGCGAGAGTGGTCTCCGCCTCCTCCAGCCGCGCCCGCAGCGCATCCGCCGCCGTCTTCCTGCTCTCCAGCTCCGACGCCAAATCTGGTGAACGACACGACTCGACCAACGAAACGACACGACACGCACCGCACACGACACACACGACACGCAACGATAAGAACGCAGCGGCGGCGATGAAAGGGCGAGAGGCGGTGTGTGCACGCCTTCGACTTCCTTCTTCTTGGCGACCAGCTGCTTGAGCTCGACCTTCTCCTGCTTGATGCGCTCGAGCTCCTCGATGCGCTGGTTCTTCTCGAGGCTCAGCTCCTCGAGCTCGCGGCGCGCCTGCGCGATCGCGTCCTCCATCTCGGTCCTCCGCTGCTGCGCCCGGTCCGCGTCCTTTTCCAGCCGCTCGTTGTCCTTCCTGATCTTGACCCTGATCATGCGCGTGTGTCGTGTCGTGTCGTGAGTGTCGTGTGCGGCGGTGTGTGTCGTGTGTGTGTCGTGTGTGTGATGAGAGAGAGAGAGAGAGAGTACAGTGCTTGCAGGAGGGTCTTGCGGTCGGTGAGGTCAGTGATTTGGGCCTCAACGCCGGCCAACTGCTCGGCGAGGTCCGCCTTGATGGTATTCACCGAGGCCAGGCTAAGGTCAAGCGTCTGCACCACCGCAGCTCGAGAGTGAGCACACGACGCACGACACACGACACACCACCGCACACGACGCACGACGCACGACACACACCTTGATCTGCTTCTCGAGTTCGGGCACGGAAAGCGCAGTGTACACTGCCTGGCCGCCCTTAGGCGGCTTCTTGCCACCAGTACCCTCCCCCTCCCCTTCCTCTTCCTTCTCTTCCTTCTCGTCCTTCTTCCCCTGCGGCTTCTTTGTGGGCTCGTCCTCGCTGCCGCCGGTGAACATGATCATCGTCTTCTTTGAGGAGTCGAACCTGCCTAGGAGGTCGGCGCCGGGAGTCGTGGGTGACGAAGACGGCGGCAGTGGTGCGCCAAACGCAAACGGCGACGTGGCCGTGGTCGTGGTCGTGGCCGGGCCGCGGGACAACGGGGTCCTTGGAGGTGCTGGCAGCGACTCGAGTGCTCGCTTGCCGGCGCGGCGATGCTTGTGGTCGGGCACGGCCTTCTTCATCATCAAACGCTGCCGCACCGCCCGAGGTTGAAGGGCGTCCAGCTGCCCCTCTCTAGAGCTTTCCGACTGTTGGTAGCGGTCTGGTGCAGGTTCGTTGTTTGCTGGCACCATTTCATGAATGATAATGATTGATGAATGAGTGAATCAAATCACTAAAGGGAGTTCCATCCACACCACATCCAACCAAACGAGACAGAAACGAAGACTGGGGGGTTGAACCTACCCTGGTAGCACATGGCACAGAAGGAAGAGCAGGGCTCGTTGCGAAACGTGCATGCCGCACACGTCCAGGCTCTCGAGTTCTTTTTGGGGTTGTCCTCAAGCTCCGGCTCTTCTTCGCTTGAAGACTCCTCGCTCTCGCGCTTCTTCTTACGATTGCAGGTGTCCATTTGTTGTTGTTCTGGTTGTCGGCTTCCAGCTGAGCTCGTTTGTGTCGCTATTCCGTTGTTCGTGGAATTATTTGTTTTTTTTTTGCTTTATATTTTTTAAATCCGCTCAATTCGACGCACAAGCTAGCCGGTACAACCGTACTCGCTGTTCCAGTCCTCGAAGGCCTGCAGCGACGTCTTCGACACAGAGGCACGCACAACTGCACCCGCGAGCGACGAAAGAGAAGGAAGTAAGTGCAACAGCTCAAAGTCTGTCGTCGTGGTGGTTCTCACTGTCTCGTGCGCGTACCTCGGGTGCAGCGCACAAAGTCGGCTTTCGACACCGGCCGGATGTCCTCCTTTCGCACGTCGGTCAGGCGATCGCCTGTGCCAGAGCGGTGACAAGTTGTGGTCTTACCGTCAGCAACTCTCAACTGTCGACGAACCAGAGGGCACACTCGAGTGTTGTTGTTGATGGCGGCGGTGACGACGTACCCAGCTCTCGCAGGGGCTCCATTGCAGCCTCCTTGCACAGGGCGGTGAGATCGCTGCCCGAATAGCCGTCGGTCAGCTGGGCCAGTTCGTCGAGGTCCCTGTCGCTGAGCGCTACGCGATTGTTCCTGATGAGGTACTTGATGAGGTGTCGGCGCCCATCCGCTCCAGGCAGCGGCACGTAAATCCTCTTCACGAGCCTTCGCCGCGCGGCCTCATCCAAGTCCTCCGGGCGGTTCGTGGCACCTTGAAAGTGAAGAGTGGGATGATAAGCTAGAGAATGGCGAGAAGGAGAAGAAAGGCAGAGAGAGGGGCGGGCGTACCCATCACTATGACTCGCTCGCCTGGACCGGCCGAGGTGACGCCATCGAATCGAATGAGGAATTCGTTCTTCAACCTTCGCGAGGCCTCGTGCTCGGAGTTGCTCCTATTGTGCAAGAAGGTGTGAGCTGAGGGTGACCGATGGAGCATATTATTAAGAGAGAGAAACAAGGGTACCGCGACGAAAGAAGGGAATCGATCTCATCAATGAAGATGATCGAAGGCTGACGCGCGTTGGCGACCGCAAACAGGGCGCGCACCATCTTTTCTCCCTCGCCAATCTGCGCAATAAGTCAGCCGACGGGTGAGCAACTCGTGAAAAGCAGAATGATAGCTGCTGTTGGGCCCACATACCCATTTCGAGGTAAGAGAAGACGCCGAGATGTTGAAGAAGGTGGCCTTGGACTTGTTGGCGAGTGCCTTGGCAAGCATGGTCTTTCCGTTGCCGGGAGGCCCGAACAGAAGCAGGCCTAACAAACACGAGGAGCCCTGTGAGATTACAATATCTACTCCCCCCGTACGAGAGCGAGAATGATTGTGTATGTGCGTACCGCGAGCGGGCTCGCAAAGGCCGCCGAACAAGTCTGGTCGCTCCATCGGCAGGATGACCATCTCCTTGAGCGCCTTCTTCGCTCCGTGCAAGCCCACTGTTCGTGCAGATCGATGGTTAGTCGCACGGTGATGTTGGCCAAGGCGCAGCAAATGATCTCCTCCAGAGGGACGTACTGATGTCCTCCCAGGTAACGTTGGCGCAGTCCGACACGATCTCGTTTTCGATAAGCTCCACCAAGCGCGGATCCACGCCTTTGAGCGACTCATCGCCGGACTTTTGGTCGTCGGACGCGGCAGCGTCTTCGGGCTTGCTGGCCTTGTTATCCTTCCCGTCTGCGTGCAGATATTGGAGCTGAGTGAGATGTTCCATCAATTGTAGCGGTTCCAGACCACGTAACTGCGACTTACCTGTGCTCTTCCTGCTCTTGGCAGCTCCAGGTGTGGATGCGGAAGACTTCCTCGTGGGAGGAGCAACTGCGGTGGTTGTGGTAGCCTTCTTGGTGCGGCTAGGCGCTGGCGAAGCACTGCGATATTACGAATGCAAGGATCGTTTAGTGGTCGCTCACGAATCGAGAAAGTTTGGGACAAAGGAAGAGGAAGGAACGTACATTTCGGCTTTGCTGGGCTTCTTGACAGCTGCGGTAGTCTTGGACGGCGGGGTAGCGATCGCAGCGTCCTTGGGCACGCGCGGCCTGGTAGGAGTGGCAGCCAGCCGCTTGACGGTGGCCGATGACAGCTTCTTCGCCGGGACCACCTTCGGATCGAAGTTAGCACAGTTCTCCTTGTTGCGTACGTCGATGCTGGTCACCTTGGCGCTTCGCTCCCACCACGGCTTGTGGAAGTCGTCCTCACCGGCAATGCCCTCCTTATCATCGGCCTCGCTATTGAAGGTCCATTCCGGAGCGTTGTCTTGGGCGGGAGGAGGAGCGACTGCAGGCTCTGCAGGCCAAGTACGTGAACTCAGCTATTTTTTCCCGCCATCCGTGGTTGCATGCGCAAGATACCTTGAGAGGAGGAAGAGGGAGGATTGTCGAGCGGCAGAGTCGCCTGCTGCTTGATCGGCGACCTCGGCGGAGAGGGCAGGTAGGGCATAGGGGCCGACCTTGCCTGTACTGGACTCTCGCGCTGCTTGGGCGAGGCCTCCTTGGCCGCGCTCTCGCAGTACTCCTGTACTTGCTGCGCAGTATTGTGGTACCTGGTCATGCGCTCCTTCAGGCTGTCCACATAAGCGACGAATAAGTGTACTGCGCTGGTGGTGTCTTGAGGCGCGAAGCGGACGTGACGAGTAAGCGTGGACTTCAAGAAAGTACGTACGCGGCGTCGATGGGGAGAGCAAAGCTGAGCACGCGCTGAGTCAGTTGCATGGCCTGCTGGAAGGCAGCGATCCTCTCGCTTCCTCTGCAGGTCTTGGCGACCCTAGCCTGCGTCATGGCCTCGTTGATAAGCTTCTGCGCT
The DNA here is from genome assembly GCA_902749335.1 of Acanthamoeba triangularis. Classification (NCBI taxonomy): domain Eukaryota; phylum Discosea; order Longamoebia; family Acanthamoebidae; genus Acanthamoeba; species Acanthamoeba triangularis. The sequence continues at coordinate 4,849 of CACVKS010000870.1, forward strand.
TCGTCTACTTTGAGCTTCTCACTGCGCAGCGAAGGAGTCAGATCTTTTTCCTTCTTCTTGCGTTGGCCTTTGGAGACGTACGTCGTGGACTGAAGTAGCGTCTTGGCTTGCGCCTGCACGCTCGAGGCTGGTCGCTTGGGGCTGACCGCGGCCTGCTGTGCTGGTACCCTCGATTTTCTCCGTAGAGTTTTAAGATGCTCGATTTCGCTCTGCTTGCCGCTACGCAGGAAGCCCCACACGGCAGCAGCCACAGCCAGGGTGGCGGCTACCGCGACGGAGATGATCACGGTAGAATGTGTATGCCAGAGTGCTTCCATGAGGCTCCAAAGGGTAGGAGGATGCTGTGGTTCTTCAATAAACACGCCCTGGTCGGTGCGCCCTCGTAAGCAACACAATTTTGGTGCATTGCGAAGAATTGTTCAATTACGATTCAACAAGGCGGTACCTTGATGTGTCGGTAGATGTCGATCAGTAGTTGGGCAGCACCGCGCATGTGGCTCTGTCAATTCATTCGCCTGCCGAAGTAAAGTTTGGTGTTTTGCCTGCGTTGGCCAACGTTGCTGCGAAATGGCGCGAAAGAATAGGAGGCAATTTTCTTTTTCGGTATTATGGGGAATGTGTGGCATCCGAGCAACGTAGACCTGCGACAGAGGAACGAAGAACGCCCAACGGAAAAGAACTCGCGTGCATCGTATCTACAACGTTGGAGGATGAGTTTTACGCAGGCCAAGCTGACGATAAAGGGTACCCCCACGCCTTATGATCCTCGTTCACATTTATAAATCCCCGAATGAAATTAGCAATTATAATCTCATCTCATCCATCCTGCAGTGATAGAAGCCTCTGGCGTCGCGGCCAAAGATATGGGCGGCACCAGCGTACGCCACCCAATGCACTTCACTGCTTCAACTTTTTATTTACTATTATTCTTTTTTTAAAATTCTTTTAAATCTCACCACGCCTGCGCCTGTGGCACGGTGCGTCGCCAGGACCCGTACTGCATCATCCACGTCGACAGCTGCAAGGCGAAGACCAAGGTCAAGCGGAAGTCTTTGGTGCGCTTTTACACTTCTTCGCCTCCTTCTAGTACTTTTTCTGGCCTTACTTGTGCCACAACACACCCATGCTCCTTCCCACGTGGCTGAACAACCGTAAGGACCCCGTGTGGAACCAAGAATTCAGCTTGTACGTGCACACTTCCGTTCGTTGCGTTGCATTGTATGCATTTCGGCTTGGCTGACTCTTCCTCTTTTGTCGGCTTGGGCCGGTAGTGTGCTGAACTCGCCATCGGGCATCATCCACATCGAGATGTGGGACAAAGACACCTTCACGCCCGACGACTTTCTGTACTCTCTAGCTCGCGATCTCGCTCTACTTTCATGGGTCGTGCCACCTCTGACCCTTAGCGCAACGCGACGCAACGCAATGCAGCGGCCAGGTCGATATTCAACTGGCCGAGCTCGAACCTGGCGTGGAGTTAAGACGATGGTACACGCTGAGGAGGCGGCGCGCCGATGAGTTCGTGTGCGGTCAGCTCCACCTCCAGATCCTCTACGAAACCCAGATCGTACGTCCACCACTTTTTTTCTCTCTCTTTTATTTTATTTTATTTTATTTGAATGCGCGGTGGTGTCGTGCTGGCTCATTGCCGTCGTTCTCCACTGTGCGCACCTCGCCCACAGAAACAGGTGACTCTGTCCGACTTCGAGATCCTGCACCTCGTCGGCGAAGGCAGTTTTGGAAAGGTGCCGCTCTCGTCATTCCTCTTCAGATTCAGCTGCATCTCACTCTCCATTCCCCTTTTGTTTGTTTATTAATTTGCAATCGACACAGGTGTTCCAAGTGCGGAAAAAGGACACTGGCCAGGTCTACGCCATGAAGGTGCTCAAGAAGAAGAAACTCGTGGATGAAGGAGGTACACTGTGGGTGCTGTTGTGCAAAAGTGTTATGTCATCACCAATCTTATTCTGATTATGGGGGAATGGGATGAAATGAACGAACGGAAAAGAGGTGGAGCACACTCGGACGGAGAAGAACATCCTGATCAACAACAACCACCCGTTCCTGGTGAACCTCAAGTTCGCCTTCCAGACAGAAAAGAAAATCTACTTCGTCCTTGGTACGCCTCTCCCGCGGCGCGCTGGGCTCTGGTGGAGAAAGTGAGCCGACCGCCCCGTGAACGTTGCCGTGCAGACTATGTCAACGGCGGTGAGCTGTTTTTCCACCTCAAGAAGGAACGGCGATTCGACGAAGACAAGGTACCCTCCGAGCCTGCAGTAGACGATCATAACAAGCAGCACTGCCACGCACTCATGTGTCTGGTGAGTGTTCGGATGCTGGCTGACACGATTTTTTCTTCTTCTTCTTCTTCACCCCACCCCCCGACGGCAGGTGCGATTCTACGCTGCCGAGATCACGCTCGCGCTGGAGCATCTCCATTCGCTGGGCATCATCTACCGCGACCTCAAGGTACTCAAGCGTAACCACGCCCTATATATTACTATCTCAAATAGTTGAAGTTGTCTGGCGATCAATCTGATCACTTTCTTCTTCTTCGGCGCTATGATCATCGACCTCCAGCCTGAGAACGTCTTGCTCGAGTCGACGGGGCACATCCGATTGACCGACTTTGGGCTGTCGAAGGCCGGCCTGCAGGCGACGAAGGGCAAGACGACCACGTTTTGCGGCACGCCCGAGTACCTCGCACCGGAGGTGATCAAGGGCACGTCCTACTCCTACGAGATCGACTGGTGGTCGCTGGGCACCATCATCTACGAGATGTTCACGAGCCAGGTACTGGACTGCCCGCTGACCCATGCCGTTGAGTTGCCACCGCAACCATCTGATCGCCCCCTCGTGTGTCGCCTGTGCCGGCCCGTGCCGTGTCAACCTCAAAGCCTCCATTTGCCTGCCGTAACCAGAGCCAGATGTATCAGGTACGCGGCCTGTGGCTTAGTCTGTGTGCCCACCTCGAGTGGGTGAAACGACCAGTATTTTCTTTTATTGGCCTAATATTCGACGTCATGGCTCCATACAGCGCATTCTCAACGAGACCCCGTACTACCCCAGCTACATTCCTGCCAGCGCCAAGTCCATCATGAACCAGGTACGCAGCAACGACGAGCGCGCCCTGGCTGTGTGCGATCTCCACGTACCAACCCACAATGACTGGTTTCCCCCCTTTTCTGTGTACAGCTCCTCGAGAAGGACCCGCGGAAGCGATTAAACGGCAAGGGTATGGCGCTCAGCAGCCTCTTCGTTCTTCGTTCTTCTTCGTTCTTTGTCGTTCATCATTCTTGGCTCTTCGTCGTCTTGTTCACTCATCATTTTCCCCAGGCGTGCGGAAGCATCCCTTCTTCCAATCGATCGACTGGGACAAGCTGGCGGCCAAGAAGATCAAACCGCCCATCATCCCCCACGTCGTACGATCATTCCCGCCTGCCGTACACCACATTCCACGCTCACGCACGACCGCACGCGCACGCGCACACACAGAAAGGAGAGGAGGACACGAGCAATGTCGACAAGGAGTTCATGGAGCGGCCTGCAGTGGACAGCTTCGACTTTTCGGCCATCGACGGGGACGGTCTGACCAAGTCGATGGACGAGCGGCTCTTTTCCGAATTCTCCTACGTGTCCGAACGGGAGATCAAGAAGAAGAAGGAGGACAAGGACGCGATCCCGCCCACCTTCCTCGAATCCATACTCGAATCCATCAACGAGAAGCTCAGCGACGGCTGAAGCTCCCAAGCTACACACAAGCGCCTTTTTGCTTTTTAATCAAGAACAAATAAATAAATCACTATAAATAGATATAAAAAAGATAATTATTATGGGTTGGCTGACCACAGGGCAAGAATCTCCTGCGCCCTGGCCTGGCCCTGGTCAGCCGCCCTCCGGTACCACTCGAGCGCCTTCGCCTCGCTCCGCTCCAACCCGCCTCGRCCGTACTCGTGCATGCGCCCGAGCGCGAGCTGCGCCTTGGCATTGCCTCCCGCGGCGCTCCGCCCGAACCACTCGRCCGCCCGCGCGTCRCTCTGTGCCACCCYRTCGCCGCCCCGCTCGCACAGCCGCCCCGCCCGGTACTGCGCTCGGGSCTCGCCCTGYTCCGCCTTCTCCCACAGCGCAGCCGCTGCGGTCGGCAYCTGCCCCKTCTTCTTTTCGGCGGCSGAGAGTCGACTGAGGCGCGACTGCGCGRCGGCGTGGCCGCAGGCGGCGGCWGCGGCGTACCTGCGCATAGCCTCGTCCCGGTCGACGGCCAGGCCTGCGCGGCCCTTCTCGTACATGAGGCCCAMGTTGTACTGCGCCCGGGCGTGGCCCTTGGACGCGGCCCGRCGGAACCAGTCGAGCGCGAGCCGGTCGTCGGCGTCGGTGCCGCGGCCTTCGGCGTGCATGAGCCCCAGGTCGAACCGCGCCTCGCCGCACCCGAACTCAGCCGCTCGGGCGAACTCAGCCACCGCCCGCCGCTCGTCGCGGGCCACGCCGCGGCCSGTCGCATAGAGCCGGCCGAGTCGCCACCGGGCCTCGTCGCTGCCCCAGTGCTCGGCCGCCCTGGCGTACAGTGCGGCTGCTTCGCCGAGRTGGTCGCGGGCCACGCCGRCCCGCCCCTCTTCSMACAGGCGGCCCAGYCGTAKCAGCGSCTCGGGGCCGTCGGCCAGTCCGTACAGTCGGACCGCCTCGGCCGGGTCCTGCGCCACCCCGCGGCCCTCGTCGTAGAGGCGGCCCATCATGAACCGCGCGTGTGGGTGGTCCACCGCCCGCGCGTACCACGACGCCGCCAGCTCCGCGTCGCCCAGGCCGCCCTCTTCGTCGTCGTAGAGGCGGCCCAGGAGGTACGGCGCGTTGCAGGTCTCGCCCAGCTCGAAGGCCTCGCGGAGCAGGTCGGCCGCGGCCGCCAGCGCGCCGGAGGCCCACTCGTCACCGGCACACTCGATGAGGGTCTCCGGCAGGTTGTGCCGGGCGATCGGGTGGTTGCCGCCCTGGCCGCCGGCCCGGCGCAGCCAGGCTAGACCCTCTCGGCGGCCCTGCACGGTGTTGGTGTGGCACCAGCGGCTCATCAGGTACTGGGCCTCGCTGTCGCCCTGGTCGGCGGCCCGACGGTACCACTCGACGGCCTTCTTGCGCGTCTCCCGGGCCTCTTCACCGCTCCGGCCGTACCAGTAGAGCCGCGCCAGCCGGTACTGAGCCGCGGCGTGGCCCTGGTCGGCGGCCCGACGGTACCAGGCGGCCGCTTCGGGCCAGCTCTGCGCGACGCCCTCGCTGCCGGCCTCGAGCATGCCGCCCAGCTGGTGCTGTGCGCTGGCATGGCCCTGGGCCGCGGCCGCGCGGCACCGCTTGGCCACCTCGGTTTCGCCCACGTCCATCCGGTCATGGGCCTCTGCAAAGGTGAGTCCATCCATCCGAGCCGACGTGCTGGCGATGGATGAAATGTAATTAGATTATCAAATGTCAAATTTAATTAAATATAAATCCTCTATTAAAAGGATGAATTCGAAGTGTGAGGGCGTACAGTGTCAACGAGGGATCACCACTTGAGCAGGAAGGAGCAGCATCCATTTAGTGTTCCTCCGGCGTTCCCGCTGTGGGAAGCATTCTGAAACTCAAGAAAAAATGGGTTTTCTCACACAAGACTCTTCGCCTGAAGACGAGCTACGCCGCTTGCGGTGATGACACGTCCACAACCCGGCTGTTGCTCAAGAGCACTAAAAGCTCTTCAACAAGCTAAAGGTGGGTCGCCGTTGGCTGCTGACTGGTAGAAGTTGTAAGTCCCAAACCAACGCACCGGGCCGAACAACCCTGAGAAAGAGTGCGTTTTGCAAATGGGGAATTTACCGGGAATAATGGGGCGAGTAGTGGTGCAGATAAAAAGCACATCTTGCCTGCGTTGGAGTTTTCTTTACTCTCTTGTTTCTGACACAGACCAGCCCCCGTTTACGCCCTCACCGCGTAGCGCGACCATCCGAACAGCACAGTCGACGGAAGGCTCTCTTCCTCGCGTGATTTTCAAATAGGCTCTCTGAGGCTCTCACCCCCGTTCAAGATCAAACACAAATCGTTGAAATCGGCCAGCCCATTCTCGGTAGATTTCGTGATTTTCTCTTTATCATCATGTGGTACCTCGACACCGACCAGGAAATTAGCATCGAAGAGGACTTGCAATCGCCCTCGACCAATCTCTTCCGCAAGACCGCCGACATCGATCTGCCGGCGAAGCTCGCCGATGGCAGCAAGAGAGGCGTGTGCCTCTTTGGTACCGTTCCGCCGCGTAGCATCATGACCATGGACAAGGTCCAGCAGTACGCCGAGAAGCTCGCCGGCACCATCAAGAAGCTGCGGCCCGACGGCATCATCGTCTACGAGATTCAGGAGGAGGAGGGTCGCGACGGCAACGAACGGCCCTTCGCCTTCTCCACCACGCACCCGCCTCGCCTCTTCGCCAAGATGCTCAACGAGTTGGCGCACGTGGAGAGCATCGTCTACCGCACCGTGGCCTACCACGCCAAGGACAACTTCGACCAGTGGCTCAACGAGACCTGGGACGAGTACAACGCCAAGGCCCTCGTGCTCGTCGGCGGCAGGTTAGAACCAGCCTCTTTCCCATTTGGTCCCTCGCTATTTCTTCCCAACCTTCTTCGACCGTCTCACCTCGGGTTTGTGGTGTTTTCCGAACGAACAACAGCACCTCGAATATGCAGTATCCGGGTTACAATGTGACGGAGGCTGCGGAGGTGTTGCGTGCTCATCCCTACAACTTCCTCGCTGGTGGTATCGTGCTTCCCGAGCGCCACAGGGACAAGCAAGACGAACACGAGAGACTGTTCCAGAAGACCGAGTCTGGCATTTCCTTCTTCAGTACCGCACTCCTTCACTAACAAACGTCACTTCGCTTTCGCTTTCGTTCTTTTTCTCACTTCGTTCTATCTTCCCGCCCGGCTGCAGCGTCGCAGGTGGTGTATAACGTCGACGTGGCGATTTGGCTGCTGCGCGATTATGACGAACTCTGCAAGGAGAGAGGAGTCAAGCCCGCGCGCCTCATCTTCACGTTCGCTCCCTTCGGCAGGGCCGACACGTGCACCTTCCTCAAGTGGCTCGGCGTGGAGATACCCCTTGGCACCGGTAAGCCCGAGCTTTGGTTGTTGTTGTTGTTGTTGTTCAGTTCCAACACCTGTTCCTCTTCAGAAAAGAGAGTCCTCTCGAGGAAGACGAGAGAGGCTGCCATCAACGAGTCGGTGGACATCTGCAAGGAGAACCTGAAGAGGATCCTGTACGCCATCGAGTTTTACCACATCAGCGTCCCCATTGGCATCACCGTCGAAACGGGTAAAGAAACGCAAGTCCTCGTTCTTCTTGTTGCCGGCATCGTGTCTTTATGTCTGACTCCAACCCTCCACCACTCTCTACTCCAGTGAGCAAGTACTCGGACGAGTTCAATGGGTCGCTGAAGCTGTTCAAGGTTCTGCAGCAGGAAATGGCCTCCTTCTTCTCCAGGAAGCTGCGCTCGTCCTGAAGGGCCGAGCCCCGCACGCCCTCGAAATGTGTTTGTTCTACACACGCTCTACTTTCCCCAAACATGCTCTTGTGTTTGGCCACGTCGTCTTCGTCTTGTTCACTGAAGGATGCCACCGGGGAACAAGGCCGTCGGGCCGGGGACGTGCGCTGCAGCGAATCGTAAAAGATGGAGGACACAACACAGGCGCAGCAGCAGAAGCAGAGCACCGCAAAGTGCTATATCGCCAAGGAGGATCTTGTGTGGCAGGGCAAATGGTTGAAGATGAAGGAGGTCCACTGGGTACCGGAAGCTGCGACGCGTCTGCTCCCCCGCTCGCGCTAATCCACACGTGCCCCCCCCCCACCAAGGTGGACCCGCTGGGCAAGGGCCACGTGTGGGAGTCCCTCGAGCGGACCAACCACTGCAAAGCCCCCGTCGATGGTCCGCCCCCCCACCACTACTCGGCTTCTATTCCCTCAGTTAACCACGAGTCTGGTGCCCTGGCTGTGCAGCCGTGGAGGTAATCGCGACGCTGAAGAAGACGGGCCAACCGACCCAACTCATTCTCGTCCGCCAGTTCCGACCTCCCACGGGTACACGTCAACTCGTATATGTGGTGGCCTTGCGCTTCTCTCTTGTTCTAGCGGGCTGAGACCTGAAGTCCGCGGCTGCAGCGATGTACTGCCTGGAGCTGCCGGCGGGCCTGTGCGACTCGGGCGAGGCGCCCGAAGTCACGGCCGTGAGGGAGCTGAAGGAGGAGACTGGCTACACGGCCGAGGTCATCGACGTCAGCCCTTCGCTCATTGTATGCGTGCCCACCATCTCCATCTCCGTCAACATCACCTCATGACAAGCGAGGCAACCTCTCGTGTGTTTGCTAACGTGCACACGCAACACACCACCGCACACGCATGGCAACGTGACACCACACCCGACACACGATAGTTTGGTATGGCGGTCGCGAGCACGACGAGTGCAGTCGTGCAGGCCGTTGTGAACGGAGACTTGCCCGAGAACGACAACCCGCCACTGCAAAATGACGGCGGGGAGTTCACCGAGGTGGTGCTGGCGCCCGTCGACGGCCTCATCCCTTTCCTGCTCGGTAGCCACCACTCGCTTTCATTGAACGTTCACCATCATTCGATCAACTGTGAGGCTCACACTCGAGTGCGATCGGGTGTACAGAGAGGCAAGCGGCGGGGGAGGGCATCGACGGTAAGATCTGGCTCATCGCGCAGACTCTGCGCAGTGCCCACCTCTTCAAGTAAGTCCCTTCCGTTGTCGTCTTCGTCGGACTTGGAACGGGGAAATATCTCGGAACTAAAAATGGGAGAAAAGTTGGAGAAAATGCTTAAGAAAAATAAAGAAATTTTTAACAAAAGAACAAAAATGTTTCATAAATTTCAATTTCGTCAGTTACGAAGAGCAAGAGATGGGTTGTGATGGAGGATCGATTCCGACGCGGTGCGAGCTGGTGAAGACCAAGAAGAAGCAGGAGCGGGCCGATCCGAACGAGATCACGCGAGTCAAATGGACTCTGTGCGCTCTCTCCAAGGAGCCGCTCACGCCCCCTATCGTCGCCTGCCCCCAGGGCCAGTTGTTTAATAAGGAGGCTGTGATCATGCACCTCCTGCAGAAGACCCTTCCCTCTGCCTTTTCCTACATCAAGGGCATGAAGGWATACATTTGCCCCCAAAGTTTTTCTTTTGCAATTCAGATTTCGTTATGAAGCAAATTACAAAACGATTCTAACGCGATTGCCACCGCTGCAGGATCTGCTCGAGCTGAACTGGGCCGAGAATCCCGAGTGGGGCAAGGTCGAGGGCGCCGCCCGCTTTGCGTGCCCCGTGACCGCCATCCAGGCCAACGGCCGCCACGGCGGCTTCGCTGCCCTGCGCGGGTGCGGGTGCGTCCTGTCCGAGCGCGCGCTGCGAGAGGTGCCCTCCGCCGAGTGCCTGCAGTGCCGCAAGCCCTTCTCGAGCGAGACCGACGTGCTGCCGCTCAACCCGCCGCCCGAGCTCGCCGAGCAGCTGCTGCGCGAGTGGAAGGCCCAGCAGCAGAGCCTGCGCAAGGCCAAGTCCAACGCGAAGAAGAGCAGCAAGCGACGCGAGAAGACCGCGGCCGACAGCGCTGGCGGCGCCGCGGTCGATGGCCATGGAGGAGCCAAGATGAAGGAGGAGCAGGGCGACGACGGTGATGACACGCGCAAGAGGAAGCAGCCCGAACAGGGCGACAAGGCCAAGGCAGCAGACAAGAAGAGCGACGAGAAGGCCTCGGCCGCGGCGGCAAAGCGGCTACGCGTGGCCACCACCACCGCGACTGCGGCAGCCAAGACCGCAGCGCCGGCTGCCGCCACGCAGATGAGCAAGGCGGTCTACGAGTCGATCTTCCTGCCCAACGGCCAGCGGCAGAAGCAGGCCACCTTCACCCACTACGGCTAGCCGCAGTACAGTTTTTTCTTATTCTATTCTACTCTTCTTCCCCTTTGTTCTTCCTGTACACACCTTGTTCTACGAGCAGACTCGAAACGACAATCAAAGAAAGAGGCATCAGTCCATCTCAGCCCGAATACGGCTCTCGAGGGTGCTCATCCTGGCCTGGAGGGCGTCCACAGTGGCCCTGAGAGCGGTGTTGTCGGCCTCGAGGGTGCTCACCCTGACCTTGAGAGCGGTGTTGTCGGCCTTGAGAGCGGTGTTGTCGGCCTTGAGAGCGGTGTTGTCGGCCTCGAGGGTGCTCACCCTGACCTTGAGAGCGGTGTTGTCGGCCTGGATGCCTTGCAGGAAGGCCTTGGAGGTTTCGTTGAGGAGCTGGAAGAGCTCTTGGGAGCCGGGCTTGTCGGCTGTCCGGAGGAGGGCGTTCTCGTCCTTGAGGGCGGTGTTCTCGTTCTTGAGGGTATCCTTCTCTGCTGCGAGCCTCGCTCTCTGGCCAGGGCAAAGTTGGGTGTGCAGGAGGCCTGTAACATCCACATTTTTCCCATTCCGTTAGACAAATGGATCGTATTGATTGTAAATCCAAGATGTACCTTTCCTTGCTTCCGCTAGGAGCACTCGACGCAAAGGAGCGTCAGGCTTATCTCGCTTCAGGACGTGAACAGAGATGTAGCCACCCATCTTGGCAACCTCCCCACAGGTCAGTTGCTGTATCTGGGCCATCGTAAGCTCGTGGCCTGGCGGTAGTTGGTAGGCGCAGGAGGCCTCTATTTGCTCGTCGTCGAGTGGTGCGTACGTTTTGTACTCGATGCCACAACCCTGAAGAAACGCTTCACAGATGGGGCGTTGTGCCTCCGCCATTCTCATCCTACTCACTTCTGGAACTAGTTCAATCCTAACTCTTCCTCCTTCATCATTTATCGCCCAAAGCTCGTCATTCGCTTCCATCATGTAGCCCAGATTGCAAGAAGATTGCAGGCGCATCGGTTCCCGCCAAAACCTGTGGACAACTCCGTCTCCGTGAATTTCCTTTCGGCCGAGAAACGGTCCGAAAGGCAAGGAAAGGGTGATTTTTTGTATTCTATTGTCATGTACATGTACACATGATTTGACAGAAGTAGCATTGAGTGTACCTTTTCATGGTAAACCATGCAAGCCATCCACACATACTGGCTCAAGTTAAGCAATCTGCCCTTCAACATTTGCTGGCTAAGAGGTGCCCCCTCTTTTTCATTGATACTGTGGTCATCACTGTATTGTGAACAGGTTATTATTATGAGTGTGCCATTTATACCACAGTGATTGTCACAATATTGTGAACAGGTTTTTACTCATCTGTCTCATGGGATGTCCTGTGCAGGTCATGCCTGGACTTCTCTCCCTGACAATCTTACAAGCCAGGGCATTCAGAACCTCCTCCACAAGCAAACCAGGATCAAGGTCTTCTCAGAGAGGGACTTCAAGTACTCCCTCATCTGCCTTCCAAGTACTCCATCACCTTCACCAACCTCACAAGCAACACCATCACCTCTTCATCACAGCCTTCCAAATCTGAGATGAAGATCATCAACAGCACCATCCTCAGCATCCTGTTCCACATCACCACATCCAAAATCAAGAAGTGGCTGTCTAAAAGTGAGGTGCCAAAACCTCTGAAACATGTTTTGGATGGTTCTGCTTCAATTATTTTTTTACATTGGTTGCCTCTACATGAAATTGCCAAAAGTGAGGTGCCAAAAAGAAAAAGGCAGAAGTGTGAGAGGGTCACTGAAACCTCTGGCCAGATGAAAGGCAAGTCACAGTCATTTGGGGGAGCCTCATTTTGCATGAATAAATGCAAAATTCTTTTTATATATTGTGATTTGTGCCACTGTTCAGTTTAAAAAATTGATTTTGCTGAGAAGGTTGTTTTTTTTTTTATTTCTTGTAGACGGGGACCAGCCCACAAATGCAGGACTGACGCCATGGCGTGCTCCCCACGTCTAGTGCGAGTGGGCACGTATGTGCCTCACTAGATAAAGGATGTGTCGTATAACAGGAGGGGCAGGGCGGAGGTCGGTGCGGTTGTGGGGCTGGGGTTATCGGTTTGGTTGGGGTGTGGGTAGTGTGGTGTCGAGTTGAGGCTGGCGATCTGGTCGGAGAGGAG
>CACVKS010000871.1:0-13311 GCA_902749335.1 Acanthamoeba triangularis
CCAACATCCCCACCATAATCCCCAGCGCCCCCCACTTTTTCTCATGTAAAAGTCTCTACTATGTTTAGTTTTTTCTGGTATTTGAAATGTCCCCAGAATTTGTGAAACAGCCCATGTTCAGCTTCTGAGATATTTTTACATGCAAAAACTATGGTTGCAACAGTTGCTATGGCCAAGTGTCCCAAAATAGTGGCAATTTTAGCAGGCCAATGTTTTTTAAATGGAGACCAACTCAACAACCCTTGTGTTGTTGCAAACAATGGTTTGTCTACATTTAATGAAATGCCCCAACAGGTCAACACAAACTGATATTTCTGCAGGGTGCAGTCATTGGTGGTAATCAAATTCAAAAATCATGGAGGAATTTGTGTGTAGAAGCTTGAAGAACACAATCTTTACCACTTGATGCACCACATATTGCTCAATTGGGAGGTTGGGAAGGAAGGGGGCAGATGCCAAAGAGCTTTTGAGGAGAAATGCCAAGAAAGGTGCCAAGAAAAAAAAAAAGCAAAAAGGTAGTAGTAATTGGCCATTCTGAAAAAAGCATGCATAAAGTGTGTGGAACAGAAGGTGCCCACATTTGACTGCCCCTTATGCAACCATGAAAAGGTTGCAGACCACAAGATTGAAAATGTGAGGAAGACCAGAGTGTGGGTGCCCCTGGAGGCAGAAATTTCAGTTTGAACTGTGCCATTTGGCATTTTATCAAATGCAGACAACCATTGTTTGCAACAACAAAAGGGTCTTATGGTCTGTGAGTTAGGGTACAGGAAAAAAAAAGGTGAGGCACTTACAGGTATACAAATGCCTCATTTCAAAAAACCATGATGCAAACCTGTGAGTGGCAGTGGGAATTGCCTTCTATGGAGTGCTTACAATGCAGCACTACCTATTCTTGAACAACAGTAACAGTAAACACCTATGGTTGCACCAAGTGATTGTTAAACTCCCTTTGTAAGTTTACTGAGGGGTTTAACTGAAATGTGAACACAGTGATGGATGGGTAACTTGTCATTATGGCCGGTTAGCTTAGTTGGTAGAGCGTGGTGCTAATAACGCCAAGGTCGTGGGTTCGATCCCCACACTGGCCATTCTTTTTTGGGCGCCATCACTGGCCTGATGGTAGGAGTTGGCCCATCACTGATCTACCTGGTCAGCAGCCCCCCCCCCAAAGACCTAATCATGGCCAGCAGACAAGCAGGTGTTCATAAAAAGGACAGTGTAACTTTTTGCTGAGGACAAAATCTGTGCACCACATGAAAACAGGCCATTGTGGTCAACAATGATGTACACTTTACCACTTTTGGCATGTGCATTTTTGCTTTTTTGTACACCACACCAGCTGCATGTCAAAATGATTTTCAGTCAGCCAAAGATGTAGTTCATGGACCTGTACCCAATGCACAACATCAAAAGATCAGGACAATCTTTGCTGTTATTGTTTGTGACTACAAATAAAGTGATCCTTTTACCCAATTTTTGTTGTCATCACATAAATATTGGCTTTTTTTACAAAGTAGGTAAAAAAAGACCTATTGAATTACAGAGGGCACCTATGTGCATCATATGTGTTTTTTGCTGATTTTGCATTAAAACCTTTTTTGGGATTGTTAGCCTTTTTGGCAGCCTTATGTGCAGACCCTCAACAAACAGTGGCCTTTCCTTTCTGTGATCTTTTATTTTGTTGCCTTTTTTGTGACACCTGGTTCCTATCACTTGTTGCACACCAAGCAGCAGCATTGCAAGCTCAATATGCTGCCCTCTATTTTGGGCACACCTTACAGCAAATCAGACAGGTGTTGCCACAATTTATACACACTCACAGAGAAACACCAACATCACAATAATATGGTGATGGCTGTGGCAAGTTCACAATAATATGGTGATGGCTGTGGCAAGTCCGCCTCATGGTGTAGTTGGCAGCATATAGGTTTCTGGTACCTGGGACCCCAGTTCAAATCTGGGTGGGGCGATATCCTTCTTTTTGCTAAGGGTGCCTGTATAACAGACTGCCCAGTTGCCTCAGCCTGTCAATTTGTCCCCACCCCTGCCAGCGCAGCTGCTGCCACAACAACCACCAGCGCCAGTTAACCTCTGGCCAGATGAAAGGCAAGTCACAGTCATTTGGAGGAGCCTCATTTTGCATCAATAAATGCAAAATTATTTATATATAATGTGATTGGTGCCACCATTCAGTTTAAAAAATTGATTTTGCTGAGAGTGTTGTTGGTGGTAATTGTTTTAGATTTTGCACAAGTTTGCCATCAGCTGAAATACTGAGGGTGACATTTTGAAGTTCTGTCTTTGTTGATGTTAAATTTTGTGTAATTTGGGCAAGAATGCAAAATCTCACAACATTTTTTGCATGAATGGCAGCATTTTTTTCTCATGGATTTTTCACACAGGAACACATTAGGAATAACTCCACATACATTATGGACCACCAAGGGCACAGAATTGCCACATACACATACACGATGATCTTTGAGACATTTTCTTCATGGCCTATCTGCATTTCTCCACAATTTTTCACAACGATTTTTTACCCAAATTTCTCATATTGACAAATCAGGAGAGAGAACACACTGTGCGCCACTGAGATGACCATGTATGCATACACAGTCATTTAGTACCTCCAGGACATGCTCAGGTCTCAACAAAAACCCAACAAGCAGGAGTCCATGACAAAAGAAGATGTGGAGATTTCTCACTGCCAAAACCTCACTGATGGATGCTTTGGTGCTCACAGTAGATACCCAAGTCTTACCCTCATGTTCCATGGGCTCACCAGCTGCCTTCCTGTCCCATGTTTATTTTTTTCTTACTGGTTCCTCCATCACATCAATCTCCAGAATGGCCACAACACAGACAGGCCACCTTAGTCCTCACCCCAGAAAAAAGCCATGAAATTGCAAAGTACACCATTGCAGAGCCAGAATATCAGTCTTTAATACATGAAATGATGGCATAAACCAAACTGTGAGTGAAACAATGACTGTGGAAATTTTGATGAAGCTTAAATGGTTTTGTGTTTGTTCATCTGATTTTTTGCTCATGAAACCTATTTTACAGTTTGGTTAGTTGTTTGTCCCCCTGCTATGCCCTTCTTCCCCAGCCATCCCACCAACACTCCCAAGACCACACCTGCTACAAATGTGGCAAAGAGGAGGCTATTGCCCTCACCCCCTGTTCTACCCTTGAGCCCTGACTGCCACCTCTGCCACCACTGCTGCTGCACCTGCCATGAACAAGTCACATGTGTATGTTCATGAACCCAATGATGAAGAAGTAGAAGTTAGTCTGCTATGCACTCCTGTTACACCCTGCATTGGTGCCTCTCACCTCAATGACAATGACTGTGTGGGCAGTGGAGACAACCATGGTGGTGACACCATGGTGCTCACTGGCCTGTCCACCACACTCTGCAGCAACAAGCCCATCACATCTGACCTTCCTGATGACTACTGCAGTGCCTGTGTGCCATTCATGGTAGCATCATCCGTGTCACTAAAATTCTGATCTTGAGGTGGTGGCATGGCCAGGATGTCAGGCAGCTTGCTGGCTGCAATGCTAAGCAGCTGCTCATGCTGTAGGTAACCTTGATGATGTCAAGCCAGCTGCCATGGCATGACAGCCTGCTATGTCTGGTAGTGAGCAGCAAGCCAAGTGACTGGTTGAGCAGGGCCTCTCTTTGCAAGCCCTCCAAACTCTCAAGTGTGGTGAGCCTGCAGTGGCAACAGAGGAGACTCTATGCTGCCTTGAGGTTGACTGACAAAGAGATGAGTTGGCCTGCCATGCCACCACTCCCATGTCCCACACATCACTGCAAGGCACCTGACCCAGGTGATCAAGGAGCTCCTGCAAGGGAGCGCCCCTGGTCCCTCAGGCTGGACCTTCAAAATGATCATTATGGCCATCAACAGCATGGCAACCAGCACAGTTGCAGCCTTTCTCATCAAGATCACACAACATGCACTCCATGGCAAGCTTGGCTGGCACAGTCTCTTCATGGCAAGCTGTCTCATGGCTCTACAAAAACCCAACAGCAGTGTATGGCTGATTGCTGTGGGTGAGGTGCTGTACCACCTTATTGGACATCTGGTCCTCAAGGCTGATTCTGTCATGGTGGGCTTGGACCCTTCCCCCTACATTGGGCAACTCCAGTTCAGTGTAGTGCTCCCTGGCAGGCTTGAGATCCTGGTGCACACTGTTTGTGAGCTGCATGATGTGGGCCAGCTCAGGGAGCTCATGTTGCTAGACTGGCACAACAAGTTCAACTCAATTGATTGTGTGCACACCACATGGTGCATTGCCTTGTGCCCAGCCTGGTGTGGCTCTATTAGTGGTTGTATCAGGAGGATTTGCTCCTTGTGCTGCCACCTGCCTTGAGTGAGCCAGCCTCACTGCATTGCTGCTGTCCCAGGCAGGCATGTGCCAAGGTGATGTACTTGGGCTGTTGCTCTTCTCAATCAGTGTGAAGCCACCAGTGGATGGTGGGTTGCTATGGTGGTTGCTGACCATGATTAGGTCTTTGGGGGGGGGGCTGCTGGCCAGGTAGATCAGTGATGGGCCAACTCCTACCATCAGGCCAGTGATGGCGCCCAAAAAAGAATGGCCAGTGTGGGGATCGAACCCACGACCTTGGCGTTATTAGCACCACGCTCTACCAACTAAGCTAACCGGCCGTAATGATAGTGTTGGTTGTGGTGGCAATAGCAATAAAATCATGCCCCTCTGCTTTAACCCGCTTATTGTTGGTGAGGGGTGGTCCTGCTATCATGGTAAATCCAGGATGCTTTACTGCTTGTTGGCACGAAGAGTTTCAGCAATCTTCTTGGCCTTCTCGGTGGAGATGCCCACGTGGATACGGATGTAGCCTGAGTTGGCCCGGTTGTCCACGTAGAACATCGAACCCGGAGCCACGCCCACGCCAGCACGCAGGCCTGCAACCACCACCAATCGCGATTTGTGAGTGAATGGCTTCTATCTAGGCCAGGCTAGGCCACTGTTATAGGCGAGAGGAGAACTGGGCTGGTACCCTTCTGAAGGGCCTCGATGTCGCTGGCTTCGGTGTGCTTGAACATGCCGTACATGCTGCCCTGCGGAGCAATCGGCTCCCAGCCCAGCGCGTCCTTGAAGGCCGGAGCGAGAATCTGAAGGAGAGGGCAAGGCGCAGCGAGTGAGTACCACCGACCAGGCACAACTCATTGATGATGATGATGATCATGCTCATAAGATAACAGGCAGGACCAGATGAGCAACGACAACATCAACAAAGGTGGGTGAACGCCGAACCTCGTAGTTGGTCTGGAGAAGGGCATTGATTTCGTTGATGTGCTTAACATAATCGCTGTACTGCTTGTTCAAGTACTGGGCCAAGCTGTGCTGCTGCCACGACACACTATCAAAGAAAGAAAAGAAAAAGAATGAAAGAAAAGCTTTAGCAACCGTGCCGACCTAGGCTGTCTGCGAGAGGGAGGGAGAGAGAAACGAACCTGATGTAGATGGGATCGTGGTGGGTCATGAGGGACTTGATGGTCTCCGGGTGAGAGACGGCATAGCCCAACCGCCAGCTCTGCGCGCCGAGCGTCTTGGAGTAGCCGCGGCACACAAACACGTGCTCCTCGAGCGAGTCTGTTGCGCCACGCGCGAATGTGAGAAATATCGCTCGCGCGTGCCACTGCCAGGCGTTGGTCCAGGCACCCCCGCTCAACGTACCCTCGATGGGAGAGTAGTGCTTGCTGCCGGCGAAGACCATGTCGCAGTAGATCTCGTCCAGGATGAGCGAAGCGCCGTACTGCTTGGTCAGCGCCACACTGCGGTGCGTGTGGTTTCGTTACTTTCCCGACCGCACGCGCGCAACCGCATACACGACAGGACCACGCGCGGTCGGGCCGCAAGCACGACGAAGAGAGGCGTACAGCTTCTGCAGCTCCTCCTTGGCCCACACGCGGCCGGTGGGGTTGTTGGGGTTGGCGATGATGATGCCCTCCACGCCGCCCTTCAGGGCCTTCTCGATCGCTGCGGCCGCGAGGGTCAGCACCGCAGGCCGCAGCGCACGCACAACACACGACAAGCACGGGGTGGGGGCACACACCGTCAAAGTCGGGAGACCAGTCGGGGTGGGACGGGATGCCCTCGGGCAGCTTCTGGAAGACCTCCTCGACCTGGCGGGAGTGGTAGGTGTAGTACGGCTCGATCACCGCCATGCGCGACTTGCCCTGCTTCCGCAGCACCATCAGCGCCGCCACGATCGCGCCCGTCACTCTGCGTTGTGTTGGCCACGGTATTTGTTAATTTACATTATTATTATTAATATTTAAAAAAATATCGAAGCCGGTGTGGAACATATAAATCTCCAAATAAATAATAATAAAAAACTAGCTAAAATTATGAATAACAATAATAAAGGATAAGAATAAATAAATAAATAAATAAATAAAAGAGGCGGGCAGGTACCCGGAGGTGGCCAAGATGGAACCCTCGGGCACCTCGGTCGCGTAGTGGTCCTTGAGGAGCGTGCGGAGGGCGGTGAGGTAGTCGCGTTCGCCCATACGCGAGCGGTACTGGTGGATGTCCGAGAACGGGGCCTCGTCCTTGAGCACGTCTGCCGCGACGATCTCGCGCAGGGCGCGCGGGGGCGGCAGCTCGATCATGCCCTGGGCCACCGAGTACAGCCCCTTCCGCTGGCAGTAGTCGAACACATCCCTCATCGTGCGCAGGGTGGACAGGTCATCGCCGCTGGTCGTCATTTTCTTTGATAATGATGGAAACAAAAAAATTCTCTTTTCTGGATATTAATGCGATCTCGCGATCGGTGCCGGTGCGATGAGCGACGATGAAAGGGATGGAGCAGGGATGGACCACCGGGCGTGCGGGAGCGGGTGTGGGTAAAGGGGAAAAGCGAAAGCGAAAGGCTCGCGACGGCTAACGGAGAAAGCGGAGATGACGTCATGGGAAAAAAAGGCGGTTCTGTCTGGGCTGTTGGGCCGTGAAGTTGGGTGTGTTTGGGGCGCCGCCAGCATCAGCACTAGGCCCAGACTCAGACCTTGGCCAAGGCGGGCTTCTGGGGCTGGGCCTGCTGTTGTTCGAAGTACTTCACGACCGAGTAGTAGACGCTGCCTGTAAATCTATAGGGAGTGCGAGTGGGGAGTGAGTGGGGTGCGGCCAACCACTGGGCTGGCGCACGAAGAGAGTGCGTCGTACCCGATGGCAATGCCCATCAGATTGATGGGATCAACCGGAACGTTGAAGAAGACAAACCCGAGCATCGTCTCGCCAATGTTCTTGATGGTGCCTGAGGGTGGAAAAACAGGTCATCCACATGCGTGAGCGTGTGTGTGCGTGTGTGTAACAGCTAAGGGGTACCTGTGACTGTGGTGGTGAGAGGAGAGTTGAGTTGGGTGCAGAGGAAGAGAGTGTAGTTGACCAAGAATATCTGAGCCGATGACACGAAGAACGCGAACTGCAACCCATAATGTGTGAGCACACAACGGTTTGAGAGCGATGGGAAAGGGACACGGCCGTGTCCGAGTTGGTTTACCTGGAAGCCGGGATGGTGCAAAAATGGATAGGCCATGACTCCGCCCCATTCGCCCGTGGAGAAGATGAAGAAGACGACGACGGGGAAGGAGATGGTGATCTGATAGATCATGAGCCCGAACGCGTTCAGATTCGCAGCCGAGCCCAGCTTGGGGATGAGGACCTGATCAAAGAGTGGTCCACGCGGGCCAATGGTTTCACAGTGAGTCATGCACACACAGCCCCAGTGCGCACACCAAGCACGCACAACACGGAGGGAGCCGTACCAGGGTAAGGGCAGTCGTAACATTAACACAGAATGTGAGCGCGTAGCCGAATGGGTCGAAGTGCAGATCGCCCCAGCCACCGACAATCGCCCCTGCACGATCATCAGTGAGACCCACTTCAAAAAGGTGCCACGGAAGAAGAACGGCTCTTCCCTCGGATAGAACTGTGAACCACAGCGCCCGAGCGAAGGGGGTGGTGATGATGATGACGAAGGCATGCAGAAGGCGAGCGTACCCAGAAGCAGAAGAAGCGTCGAACCGATCACCTGAAGCGACGCTGTCTTGCTCAAAACCAGGTACTCCATAACCAACACGAAAATGACGCTTGTCCGTCGCAAAGCCCTGTTTCGCGCCTGCGGGTGAGCAAGCTCGCCTCGACACAAAGCGGGGAAAGGTCCCCCGAAGAGCCGTCTGCGGGAGGCTAGGGGAGCTCGGGTACCCGAACATGGGAATGTCGACCAGGTTGAGGGCAGCAAGGCCCAATAGCACGTTACCCACGTGCGCCAGCGCCATTGGCCACACCTGTGTACCCCCACAGCGAGACGATCAGTCGCACTTTCGATAGAGCGTGAAAAGAAGAAGGAGAAGCAGAAGACCACTTGATGAGCGTGGATTGGGGTTGGGCTTGCACCTTCTTGGCGGTGGCGAGGGACCAGTCGTCGTACTGGATGAGTTCGCACTGCTTGAGGACCCACAGGAGAAGGAAGGAGATGACCATCTGGCTGGCGATCATCGTCAGCGGGAACGGGAAGGCCCACGAAGACAGCACGGCCTTGTTGATCACCACCGCGCACATCGACACGAGGCCTGGCGTCGTACCACAGAAAACATGTAGCGCACTCTTAATTGTTAACAAGGGCAAGCCACGAGGTATTTTTGAGGCTCGAGTCAGCGGGAGGTACCGTAGGCGATGGCCACGAAGAGCCCCTTGTAACGGTGTGGTGGCGGCACGGCTTCCTCTGCAAAATAATAAAGAATACATTAAAACCATCAATAAATTATATTACAACTTATTTATTTATTTTTAGGCCATGATTCAATCTAGAAGCGGAGCGTGTACTGATTTCGTTACTTGTTGGCAATGTCGGAAGGGAAATAAGGATGTTCCGATTATGCGATGGCGCTTGCGGGGAGGAAGTGTCGTCATTGTTGTTGATGCTGGTGGCAATCGTGTGAACATTGGGCAAAGCGGTTGCTTTCACGGTGGTGGCCTCCATCGTTATGACCTCAATTTCACGAAGAAATGCCGCTTCGCCGCTCCCTCGAGGGCAACTCGAAATCTCTCTGATTTTGGGCCTCCAGCTGATCGCACCACCGAGATCGAGATGCAAAGATCAGAAGCAAAGAGCAAACGAAAAAGTCGAGTTGGAGCCAGCTTATCTCGCCTTTGCTGTGTGCGTGGAGTTACGGAGTTTCTCTGGTTGTTTGGCCTCGCGCTTGTTACGACGTAGCAGGGGGCAAGCAAGAAGTGGCCCAAGGCCACTATTCGTAGTGGTTCTCCATCGTGCCCACTTCGCCCTGCTCCTCCTTCATCTCGCTGGATCCGAAGGTCATGTACAGCGCGCTGGCCGCAGGCGTGTACCGACCTCGCAGCTCAGGTTAGAGCGCTCTATGCAATACAGCAGGAAGCCAGTTTGGTGAGTCACTTCTCATGAGCCTAGCTCTCCTTCTGAGCTTGCATGAAAACAGGTCCTGTGATGACCACCAGATCATTCCTTCTGGGCTGACACTCAGTGCATCAAGTACACATGTCCAGAAAACAAATAATAATTATTTTTAAATAAAAAATGGGCAATTATCTCTTATAGAGATGAGATGAGAATTGCTGAATGGCAGAGACTTCATTCTGGATGGACAACAATTCCATGTTGGCTGCATTTACAGCAGACTTATGATCAACAGGTGTGGGTGGGATAAAAAAGATGAAATGTAAAAGGCTTTTATGTCCACTAGCAGTATTTTATAAGTTTAGATTCATATCAATTCATGTACTGATTTAACATACTCTCTTGCATTATGTGGTGTTCATGTGTGCTTGTGCCAATTCCAGGTGTACCAAAGAGGATACTCTGCAAACAAATGTTTAAAATTGCTTACCTGCCAAAATTACATTGAAGTGTTACAATAAAAAGTTCTTTAAAACAAATGCTAAATTTGCACACAATCAAAAACATTTACCATTGTAAACACCATCAGCAAAATCATTTTTGCATTGTACACGAATCCTATTAATAGCTCTGAAATAACTTTATTACCATGCGGAGGTGCATCTCACATATGGGGGTGTAGCTCAGATGGTAGAGCGCTCGCTTAGCATGCGAGAGGTAAAGGGATCGATACCCTTCTCCTCCAATACCTTTTCTCCGTTCGTTTTTCAACGACCCTCTTCATCTGACAGGAAAAAACAAACATTGAAGTTCCTTTATGCTTGCATGGCCATACTTACATTGTCAACATGGGAGTGTGTAGGAGACACTTGGTGCAGTATCTTCATTTCTGTGCCTCTGCTAAGTTGCCACAGCAAAGCTGTCCTAGCTCAGTCAGTAACATCAAGCCACCCTAGCTCAGGCAGTATCTTTTTTATCTCTTGCTACCAGATATCCTCCTCATTTGCAACAACAGCTGATTGTCTTTACTTCTCACTCTTATTGACGCCCTAGGTCTTGCGGTAACCATATTACACGAAGCCGTCCTAGCTCAGTCGGTAGAGCGCAAGACTCTTAATCTTGTGGTCGTGGGTTCGAGCCCCACGGTCGGCTATCTCCTTTTTTTACTGCTCGTTCCATTTTGAGAGATTCCTGAAAGGGGCGGTGTACCTTTTTGATAAGGACAAAGGAGAAATCTGTACCACAGTCAGGCAAACATGCCTTTTTGTCAACAATGGTGTACACTCCACCACTGATGACACATGCAATCTTTCTCTGACCTGAGTGTGGTTGTTTGACAAAAAAGGAAACACCAAAATGGCCAGTTTTCATGATTATGGTGTAAACATCTCACTAAGCAAAAAGGCACACTGTCCCCTTTTCATGAACATGTGGTTTGACAAGGCCACCAAAGGCACACAAGATTATGATATTTATTCTGTACATGGTTAATCATTCTTTATTGTTTGGTCTCAGACTGTGGGAGAACTCCAGACAGATGTTCAAGATATGTATGCCCCAATTGACAGCACTTAGGTTGATTCCTTTGTGTTACACAGCACACAAGCTGGCACAAATCAACAAACTGGAGGCAGAAGTGCAGGCCCTCAAGGAGGACAGGTGCCAGCAACAGCAAGATTTGCTCCTTGCCCAATTTGGGGTAGACCAATCACTCACTCAGCCCAAGCATGTCCACAATGACTGGGGGAGGATGCCACCACATTCACATGCAACCCAGTGCTTTTTGGCTTCTTGGCAAGAAAAACAGTGTCACAATGGGTTTTTTCCCTTTTGAGCTTTCTTCTTCAAAATTGCCTTCTTACTGATTAACAACTCCAGTCACAGCTGAATGGTTCAGAATCAGGCTCTGCCAGTTCCTTGGCTGGAACTGTCACCAGTCACCACATTCTGGGCTTACCATACCCATGTGAATAAACAATGGGAGAAAAGAGGATCAGCCTGTTTTTGTTTTTTGTTAAAAAAAAGTAAAAAGTAAAAAGTAAAAAGACATAGTTTATTACAGCAATATACATGGTTGTTCAGAGCCGCGGACTGTGATCCTCTCGGTGAGTTGAAGTGCCAGCTGTAGAGGTGAGGATGGCCAGTGTCTCATACTGCAATTCCTCAATGGAGCGCACCGGCAGCTTGTCGGCGTTGACGAAACAGGCTGAATCGGGCGCCTTCTTGCAGTTCCACTCCTCAATCTCCTCTTCCTCCACGCCCAAGTCAATGCGGAGATGGCCCTGGTGGTAGCCCCGCCTCAGCTCCATGACTTCCCTTGCTCTGATGATCGGCCATGTCAGACCACACACGAACAAGCTGCAGAGACAAGGGTGAGGGTGGCCACTTACCCCAAGAGAAGGATTCGCGCAGATGGTCCGGTAACGACGCGGCGGCCGGCAAGCCGGACGGAGTTGACCGAAGCATACCTGACAGCACTCCTCTGCATGTTGATGTCTGGTTGCAATAGTTACAATTTGGCGCTATGCGGATTGGTTTGCTGCTTCTTGGCGGCTTCGTCCTGCAGAACAAGATGTAAGAGTTGTGTTGGCCCAGTAGCACACATACCAAAGCATACCCGTGGTGACGGTGGCGGTGGAAGTGATGGCGTCGGCGTGGTCTTATGGAGGAATAAGCAGGTTGGCGAGTACAAGAGAGTGTGGAGGTATGGTAGTGGCGTGATAGCAAAAGGCCTTAGCCGGGCGCACCATTTGTACCTGGTGGATGTCGTCACGATCTTGCCAGGCTCGTCCACTCGACCTGGTATTTCAGACCAGGGCCTACGAGCTCATGAGTCTCGGAGTGCAGAGCGGGCCTCAACCTTACCTTTCCCCAGCCTCGTCTCGATTCGTGACCGTCAATCTTAATCATTCCCAGGTCCACCGCCCAAAGCCAACCTGGAATCCGTGGGAATGTGACCATCTGGTCGCACCAGTTGAGATAATTCCCGCTGGGACGGGTGCCAGAGACGTGGGGTCTGGTCTCACGAAGAAGAATTAGTTAATTTCGCTATGGACGCAGCGCACTATCTCACCCCTGGGAAGTCCAGCTCTGGCGGGAGAGAGGTGGGTAAAGATGATCATGACGTTTATGGGTGTGGAGATGAGCTGGTGGTACTCGCAGCAGAGTCAGTTGTGCGCTTGTTGGCCGCGTTTTGTTCGTGCCAGACCCGGAGCTCACACTTCGTCTTCCAATGCCCTTCAGTGCCGCAGTACCTGACGACAGCGGCCGCACATGTGCGCGCTATCAGCGTGACATCGTCTCACACGCTCCACGAAAGAAAGGAAGGAAGGAAGAAAAGAAGGTTTGGGCGATGAGCGCAGTACCAGCACGCAGACGAAGAGACCGGTTGGCCGTGGCAGTTGATGCGCGTGGTCCGGACTCCGGCGTAGCAGGGGAGCTGGTGGATTCGCGAGCATCTCGCACACCAGGCGGGCGGGGCCAGCGGTCGCCACATGCTCGCCGGTATGGCCTGCTTCGATGCCGGCCTCGGTAAGAGCGGTCGGGGCGCGGTCGCCACTGGACGCAGCGAAGCCGAGGCAGGGGGCGGCGCTGGGGTCGACGCGGGCGCTGACGTGGGTGGTCGGGAGAGGGAATTGGCAGCGGCGACCCGAGGCGGGAACAGGTGGGCCGGGATCGAGGCGAGAATGAAAGAAGAAGAGACTGGCGGTAGCGGCGCGGACTGGTAAGAAGCAGCCGGTGACTGGCGGGGCGGCGTGGACACTATCGTGGCAGGCGGCGGCTGTGGTGGCGCCGAGGAGGAGGAGGCGGTAGGTTTCGAGGTCGTGGTGGCGGTGGCGGTAGTGATGACCGGCGGCGGTGGGGCAGTGGCGGCCGTCACTGGGGTCTGTCGGGGC
>CACVKS010000872.1:0-13306 GCA_902749335.1 Acanthamoeba triangularis
TCGCCTCCCTCGTGCCTGGAGCTCCTGCTGCTGCTGCGGTCGTCGTCGTCGTGCCTGGACCTCTTGCTGCTGCTGCTGCTGCTCTCCCTGTCCCTGTCCCTATCCCGGTCCCTGTCGCGGCGATCGCTGCGGCGGTGGTCGTCGCCCTCGGGCTCCCGGCTCCTCTCCCGCCTCTTGCGGTGCCTCTCCGAGGACCGGGAGCGAGACCGCGATCGTCGAGATCGGGAGCGCGAACGCGAGCGGGACCTCCTGCGCTCGCGGCGACGGTCGTCGTCTCGGTCGCGCCTGTCGTACCTGTCCCTCCGGTCTCCATCCCTCCTGCTGCGGCTCCGGCGCCCAAAGAGCCTCCGCTCCAGCTCGGGGTCGACCTGCTTGAGGTGCATGAAGTTGCACTGGCCGCCGCGATTGCACTCGTTGGAATCGTACTGGCGGCAACGAGCCTCCCTGAAGTCCGTCACCGGCGAGAACTCGGGCACGAGTAGGCGGCCTCCGTAGAAGCGGCCAGTGAGTGCCTTCATGGCCTTCTCGGCGTCGTCTTCGTACTCGAACTTGACGTACACGTTTCCAACCAAATGAGCTGGTGCGGCGCACAAGCAGGTTAGAGCTTTCCCCTTTGACAACACCTGCCACACACACACACTGACACACATACACAAACACACAGGAGGTGGTGAGTACCTCCAGTGTTGTCGCAAACGTGAAGATCTTCTATGCGGCCGAAATTGCGCAGCTCATCGTGAATGTCTTCGAAGAAGTCGTTGAAGTGCTCCTCCGCATCGCGTTGGATTTTCTGCATGGCTTGCACGTCGTCGGGCGAGGTGGGCCACTCGGCGGGCACGGGAGGCATGTACATGTGCGGGATGAGAAGGGTCTGGCTAATGGGGGGACGGTTATGCTGACGCGAGCACTTGTCGCCATGGCGGCAAGCACCAATTTTGAAGAAGAAAGGGCAGTTGACCCTTGAGAGTGGCACCCCAAGAGATAATCGAAAGAAGAGAGGGCAGAGCGGCAGAAGAGCAGGAGGGTAGTGAGAAAAAAGGAGTGTTAGTGCCATGTATAAAGGCAAGACATTTTGAGTCTTGCTTATTGGCCAACGCGAGCAAATCTAGCTAGATGGACAAAGGGGCGAAAATTAAATTACTCTCGGGTTGACCAAGAAGGGAAGCGGGCAAAAAAGTGAGGGATGGCTGTGTGTTTTATGTGGTGCGTGCGTACCTATCCTTTTCAGTGCCAAAAATCTCGGCTAGATGTCTTGCCATTCGTGTTTGCGATGAGTAGCGTAGCGGATGATGATGATGATGATTGATCAATTCGGCTCTGTTTTCTCTCACGGCCAAAGCGCTTTTTCTGTTGGTTCCCTGCTTTTTCCAGCCTTCGGCCTGGCATCTCCGGAATCTGGGCCGTAAAACGAAACGAAAAAAGTGCAACGGAGCGAAAAAAGTCAGAAGAAAACACAGCAAGCAAGAAGGTCGCATCTGCTGCCCTCTCAACAATGGTAAGCGGCACAACGCGATGATGTGATCTAAGAATCGCTTAAGCCCACGACCGCGGAGGAAAACTTAAATCATTTGTGTGTTTGTGATGATTTTATGATTGCTTGTCAAAATCTAGCCTCAGGGAGATTACATCAAGCTCCACCGGGCCAGGTATGGCTACCGGATGGACTACTTCGAAAAGATGTACGTAGCTCGGATTCTCAATCTCTCAATTTGAATCACCGGTACACGATTTAATCGCGATCATGTGTGGCAATCAGCCGCAAGAAGGAAGCTCGTATGGTGCACAAGCGCTCCGAGTTCGCACAGAAGGTCCATGGTTTGAGGGCCAAGCTCTACGCCAAGAAGCGTCATGCCGAGAAGGTCGAAATGAAGAAGAAGTACGTGCTTGTTCGGGCTTCCGCCGGAGTAGCCATAATCCTCTTCATCTTCATCTCCATCTTGATTTTCAACAGCCGGCAGGGAAATCAAGATCCGGCAATCGACAGGCAACTTACACTCTTTGCTCCCTTCCAGGATCGCTATGCATCAGCAAAAGACCAACAAGCACGTGGAAGAGAAGATGGAGAAGGGAGCCGTGCCCGCCTATTTGCTTGACCGCGAGCAGACCCGAAGGTATGGCCACAAACCACCGACGAACGCGACACCTTTTCTCTCTTTTTCTCCCTCTCTCGCTCTGTTACACGATGCACGTGTTTTATGGGTCGTGCTGGGTGGCTGGCTGACTGGTGGCGATCGCTTGTCGCGCTCATGCGATATATATAGGGCCAAGGTTTTGAGTAACACAGTGAAGCAAAAGAAGAAGCAGAGGGCTGGCAAGTGGGACGTTCCTCTGCCGAAGGTGAGGCCAATCAGTGAGTTCGAAATGTTTGGAGTGGTGGCGTCTGGAAAGCGAGGAAGTACGTTACATGGAGCCCCTCCCCTCCTCGCGTGCGGCAAACATGTTTGCCACGCCCAGCCACGCGGTGCACTTACCAGGACTGTCATGGGTCGTTTATGGATTGCGCGCACGCACAGGGAAATCGTGGAAGCGTATGGTGCGTAAGGTGACGTTTGTCGGCGACAACTTCACCCGTAAGCCGCCGAAGTACGAGCGTTTCATCCGACCGGCGGCTCTCCGTTTCAAGGTAAGGCACCATTCGCTTTGAGACATACAGCAGTGTATGCGACTTCAAGAGACCTGACGCTCGTCGTCGTCGTCGTCGGGGGGTAATGCTCTTGCAGAAAGCGCACGTGACTCACCCCGAGCTGAAGGCCACATTCTACTTGGACATCCTGGGCGTCAAGAAGAACCCCCAGACGCCTCTCTACACGCAGCTGGGCGTCATCACCAAGGGAACGATTCTTGAGGTACGATGATTCACACGACCAACCGTCCCCCTCCGTTGCCAACGTTGGCAACGTTCCTCCCTCGCCACCGAGCCGCGCAAGGTCAACGTCTCATCCCCTCTCCCACAGGTCAACGTGAGCGACCTTGGCCTTGTTACTCCCGCCGGTAAGGTGATCTGGGGTAAGTACGCCCAGGTGACAAACAACCCCGAAAACGACGGCTGCATCAACGCCGTGCTGCTTGTGTAAGGCTGGTTGGTTGTACGAAGAATCAAGAAAAACAAGAGTTTTGTGCCCTCACCACGTCCCCCCTCTCCTTTCTTCCTGCACGGCTGCAACGTTTTTCTTTGGCGAGAGAACAACGGACAGCCAAACGTCGCTGCAAATCAACGGAAGCGAAAGATGAAGATCCAGGTGAAGACGGTGTGGAACAAAGTGCTGACGCTGGAGGTGGAGGAAACGGAGACGATCAGGGGCGTGACACAGAGGGTGCAGCTGCTGGAAGGACGGGACACACCGTACGACTTGGAGGGGCTGGTCTACGCTGGCAAGATCCTACCACCCACCAGCACCGTGGCCAGCCATGCCATCCCTCCCGACGCCACCCTCCACCAGATCAAGCGGGGGCTGCGGGGCGCAACAGCAGCAAACACAGTTGCCCAGTAAAAATAACAAAAAAACTACATAAAACCAAAAAAAAAAAAAAAAAAACATAACCAAATTGTCACCTGGTGGCGTGTTAGGTTTCGACGATTGGGAGAAGACGAAAGCAAGCAGACACGACGTGTATGAAGTCGGTTTACTGTTCGATAAAAGAATCAGAGGGCTGATCCTCTGTTTAACATAGTCAATTATATATATATATAGTAAGTGGTGGTGTCATTGTATATAAGTACGTTCGTCGACTTGTCGAACTCGTAATCGTCTCCGACGGCGCATTTAGTCGCGCCCCACACTTGTTGTCGCGTGGCTCGGGTTCGATATCGAGGAGAAGAGGAAGACCTCACTCAACAGGCGCAGGGAGTCATTGTGCATTGGCGGGCAGCGTGCAGGGCGGGAAGGGTGGCCTGCTGCGGGTCAACCACAGCACCCTTGGTCGCGGCCAGCAGAGTCGTGGCCGCCAAGTGCCGATACGCCCTGGTGTCATCACACAAACACAACACGACACGCACGACACCGGGGGAAGAGGTACGAGGGGTCGAGGCGTGCGGCGAGGCGGAAGGCCTCGATGGCGCACTTCCAGTCGCTCGACTTGGCCGCGCCGTGCCCGAAGGCGAGGCAGTGGTGGAGCAGCTTCGCCTTCTCCGTCTGCCCCTTGGCGGCGCCGCTCTCGTTCCCATCATCGCCGCCGCCGCCGCCGCCGCCGAACTGGGCCTCGGTGGTTCATCGCCGGCGTCGTTGTGGTCGACCCTGGTCGCGGCCGCCGATGCCGATCGGCCGGCTTGCTCGTTGGCGTTGTCGTCGACCAGCTGGTGCTCCGACGCTCAACCGTTAACGACAACAGACACAAGACACACGACACAAGACACACGACACGACACGCGGCGGGGAGGGGTGCCAGATGACCGCTTCGTCGACGGAGGGGAGGGTGACGAGGAGGTAGAACTTGAGGAGGGCGTGGTTGACCGCCACCTTGACCACGTCTCCGGTGATCGTGAGCACGCCCATAGAGAAGAGACAAGAGGAAATATTTCTCTCAATTCTTTTTCACAAAGAAAGAACTTTGTGCCACGTCGCGCACATGGAAGCCCTGGCGCTTACTGCAGTGTTGGGGGGTGGCCTTCTGTGGCTCCTCTTCGGTGGAATGTGGGCTTTTGTTCTTCGCGGTAGCAGTGGCGCAGCACCTTCGAGAGGTACATGGTGAGATTGAAATCTGTTTCCAAATTTGGCCTGTCTTCTCTGATGTGGCTTCGTTCTTTCCACAGGGCACCAAAGAAACTCGCTGCGGGTGGCATTCATCCACCCTGACCTGGGGATTGGTGCGAAATCTTTCAGCAAGATCATCATTTTATTCAAATCAACAAAATATTGCTTTATATATAAGGTGGTGCCGAGCGGCTTGTGGTGGACGCAGCGCTGGGGCTGCAGCAAGCGGGCCACCAGGTAGTCATGTTCACTTCTCACCACGACACCAACCACTGCCTCGACGAAACGCGCAATGGTGCCTTCTCTCTCTCTCTCTCTCCATTTCGCCCGCCTCTCTCTCTCTCTGTCCTGGCATTCCATTACTCACTCTCTCCTCTCTGTGGGTCGCAGGCACATTGAAGGTGATCGTGCACGGCGATGCCCTTCCTCGATCTTTGGGGGGCCGCTTCAAGGCCTTCTTCGCCTACCTTCGCAACGTACGTTGCCGCATTATCATCAACGCGTCCGTTGCGTCTCGTGCGCGTGACCGCTAAGTGCGAGCCCTTTGATTGCGCGATGACAGCTCTATCTGGCGCTTGCGTTGGTGCGAAGCCACAAGCATGGGGGTGCCTATGATGTCATCTTCGTGGACGCCATCTCGGCATCGATTCCCATCCTCAAACTCACCGGCGCTAAGGTACTACCTGTATACTCAACAACGTATAGGTAGAGGCGGGCACTTTCTACCACGCACCCGTTTACCCTTCTTGCTCTCTCTCTCTCTCTCTCTTTCTCTCTCGCCCTGGGCAACCTTCAGATCCTGTTCTACTGCCATTTCCCCGATCGCAACCTGTGCACGGACCGCCGTTCGCTTCTCAAGCGCCTCTATCGCCTTCCGCTCGATGTTCTGGAGGAAGTGACTACTGGTACAGTTCTACGAGTGCCACCTCCCTGTCTTTTTGCACATGGCGTCACTCATAGTGGCTACGCGTGGGGTGTGCTCAGGCCAAGCTGACAAGGTCTTGGTGAACAGCAAATTCACGGCCAGCGTCTATGATCAAACATTCACGCGAATCGCCGCTCGGGTTCGGCCCGACGTACTCTACCCCGCCATAAACTTTCAGTCCTACAGCGCCACTCAAGGGTACCCCTTTCCCTCCACGCAGCCACCACCACCACCACCACACACCATTTGCTTACTCTGTACTCTCTCACGGTGGGTCCGTAGGGCGCAGCAACAGCAGGAGCGCGAACCGTTATTCGTTTCGTTGAACCGCTATGAGAGGAAGAAGAACATAGGTCTTGCGCTTCAGGCCTTCGCCCTCCTGCGCGAGCGAACGCCCAGCATTTTCCCTACCCTTCGCCTCGTCATCGCCGGTACTTGGCCTCCCGTCTTCTCCGTTACTCTTTCCACTTCTTCTTCTCGTTTGCACTTGACCAACTTCTTGTGATGATGACTTCCAAGGCGGGTATGATCCGCTGCTGGCCGAAAATGTGGAGCACTTCAAGGAACTGAAGGCTCTGGCACACCAGCTGGATCTGATCGACGACGAGCAACTCAATTCTACCGAAGACGACCAAGAGGGCGCGCAGCAGGTCACCTTCTTGCGGTAGGCTTGCCTCTTCTGCACCACACCCGCAGCCTTCTGAGCATGTTCATTGGTTTCGGTCATGGTGCCATGGGGCAGGTCAATCTCCAACCAGACCAGAAATGCCCTGCTGGCTAAGTGCTCGGCGATCCTCTACACGCCCGAAAACGAGCACTTTGGTACGAGCTGCAATATGAGCCATCTTTGTCTCTCTCTTCTCTCTCTCTCCCCCTCTCTCTCTCCCCAACCCAAGGCCCAACGACACCTCTGACACCATGAGTCGGAATGGCAGGCATCGTGCCCGTGGAGGCCATGTACGCCGGAGCTCCAGTCATCGCTTGCAACAGCGGCGGACCCAGAGAGAGCATCAAACATGAGGTATGTATGCCGGTGGTCTTATGTGCGGTTGCTGCTCCCCCGCCACTCTCGCTGTTTGCACCGTGGCGGGGGCTAACTCTCTCGTGTGCGGTTACCAAAGGTGACGGGCTTCCTGTGCGAACCGCAGGCGGAGGAGTTCGCAGAGGCCATGGCCCTTCTGGCCGATGACCCGAACCGAGTGCACAAGATGGGAGAGGCTGGCCACCTGCACGCCGAGGAACGCTATTCCCTCACCTCCTTTACACAGCAGCTCGAGGCCGCCCTTCGCTCCATGCTCGCCTGAAGAGAGGGACGGAGAAGAGAGAGAGAGAGAGAGAGAGAGTGAAGGCTGGAGAGGGAGATGGGGCCTTTTGTTCGTGATCTCCACTACCACAACGCTGAACTGTACAGAGAGCGCCTGCTGGGGCGGTTCTTCTACTTCCTCTTTGCTTTTTTCCTCAGAGACCCAGAGCCTCGCGGGCAACACGCCACTCATCAGACTCCTTGACGGCCTCGGCTTGCTCGGCTGACTCAGTGCCGTCCTGCCAGAAGTGGGTGGTAGACGTCCGGATGTCAGCCTAAGGGGCACGAGAAAGACTACTACTCTATGATGGAAACGGCGTAAGTACGATTTGCTCCATTAGGGACTGCTTAGCCTGCTCCAGTCGCGCGTGTGCGTCAGGAATCATGTTGCGCGACTCCTCCAAGAGCTCCATCTGGCGCCAGAGGCAAGAGAGATCACGAGTTATTGTCCACCTTCCACTTGCTCGCAATGGTTTTGTTTGAAAGAAGTTTACCTGCTTGTGGATGTCGGCCTCGTCCCTGCCCTCCTGCTGCATCTTGGAGATTTTCTCCAGCTGCTCGGTGACCTCGCGCTCGTACATCTGCACCTCCTTTCTCAAGCTGGCCAGACAAAAAATCGATCAATTTTGGGGGGGGGTTGAAATCTGCAACGCCACTCGGTACCGGGTGAAGGTGCCAGTTTTGATCTTGAGCTGCTTCTTCAGCTCCGTTGCAGGATCGGCTTCCCTCGCCGCTTCCCTTGCTGCTTGCCTGGCCGCGCTCATTGTAAGGTGCAGGTGAGGTGAACCTGCTGATCGATTTGGTTTTGTTTGTGTCCTCTTTTGGCGCCAAAAAGGGTGTAACCCAGAAAATCGAGGAAAAGGCCTCAGTGCACCAAACTCGGACATGGGACCGCAAACCCGGCCCAACGTGCGGTTGGGTCGCTGCTGAAATGAATGTGGTTGGAAAATAGGAAGGAAAATCCCGCTTGTCTCGTCGTCTGAGACGCACAGAAAGCAGCGACGTGGCCACAATCAAATTCGCAAATTGACAATGCAGCGGCCAGCATCGCTCACCCTGCTGGCGGGCAAATGTCCCTCTTCCTCGTTGGCACTTACCAACCACGTCTACATTCACCCTGAAGACGAACGAGTACTCTCAGCTGGTGCAGGCAATGCAGGCTATGCTTTGATTAAAGGTTTCGTCTACACCTTCAAGTACGTGCTCCCCCCTCCAAAAATAAATAAAAAAATAAATAAAAAAATAATTCATCATCCTGCCTCAGGACTAGATTTTTTTTTAGTTCCCATTTTATATATTTTTTATTGGTGCTTGCGAAGCCTCAATGCGAGGGCGGTGACTCAGAAGAAATAACAAATATAAATGCTGCCTGATTCGAATGAACATCTCGTATCAGTAATAGTAATGCACACACACACACACACCAACACACAGGGGTACGGACAAGGTGAAAAAGGGCACTTTGGCACTAAGCTCCATCCAGAGGCGTGTAACCATGCTCTCCCTCAACGAACCCGTTGTGGTGGAGGCCTACGTACCGACTTCTTCCGTCATCTATCTCGACACTCTCAAGCTCGATGTGGACTTCCTCTCCAAGGGTATCCTCTCCTTCTAATTTTGTGCCTTGCCGGCATTTCTGAGGGTGATGATGGATGGTGGGAGTCCAAGGGTTCCTTAAGGTTAACCTTTCCTCGCGGCGAGATCAGGCACCAAGGGTGGCGATTTTGATGCCGACGAGTTGAAGAAGTTGGTCATTCGAGAGTTCGCGAACCAGTTCTTCACTCTGGAGCAGGTGTTCGTTGCCGACGTGGCCGGCAATACGCTCAAGTTCCAGGTGATCGACCTCTCCGTTGTCGATCTCAAGTACGTCACTGGCGAGACCAACAAGAAGGAAGGTAGGCAGTGCACTCCCCCCATTTTCTCTCCCATCTCTCTCTTTTTCTTTTGTATCATGGCCACGATCGTTTGCGAGCACTTAAGGCCGCTTGTGCTGAGCCTTCTTCTCTACTCATCACCCGGCCGTGTCCAGAACCCACGGGCAAGAGGCAGGATCGGGGCATTCTGCTGAAGAATACCGACGTCTCTTTTGTCAAGGCACCCGGTTCCAATATCCGACTGGCGGGCGCCTCCGGAAGGGGAGGGTAGGCGGCCAACACATTGCCACAGTTTGTTTGCACCTGACAGGAAAGCCCTCTAATCGCGCCGTTGTGTGTGTGTGTGTGTGTGTGTGTGTGTGTGTGTGTGTGGTGTGTGTGTATGTGTGGTGTGCTCCTACATGACAGAGGCGGGATGAGACTTCGCCCGGACTGGAACTTCGAGAAGATGGGCATTGGCGGATTGGACACTGAGTTCAGCGACATCTTCAGGCGTGCCTTTGCCTCGCGCGTCTTCGATTCTTCGTTTGTCCAAAAGCTCGGCATCAAGCACGTCAAGGGTCAGTTGTTCCTACCATCTTACGCGTTTCGCTGGATTGGTCCTCGCGCTTAGGTGCTGTTGGGATCAATCGCTCACACCACTTTCGTTCGTGCGCTGTCCATCGCCATCGCCAGGTATCTTGCTCTTCGGCCCTCCGGGTACTGGCAAAACGTTGATGGCGCGTCAAATCGGTAAAATGCTGAACGGCAAGGAGCCCAAGATCGTCAACGGCCCTGAAATCCTCAACAAGTACGTCGGCCAGTCGGAGGAGAACATCCGTAACCTCTTCAAGGATGCCGAGACCGAGTACAAGGAGCGCGGTACACACCCCACTGCACCCGCTGCCCCGTCGTCTCCTTATTGACTCCGGTCTCTCTCTCTCTCCGCCCACGCGCGCAGGTGACGACAGCGATTTGCATATTCTCATCTTCGACGAAATCGACGCCATCTGCCCTGCTCGGTTCGTGCGCGCGTCTAGAGATGGCAAGCCTCGATGACCTTGCTGGTAGGGTGCTTACGAAAGATGTATGTGGCAGTGGTACAAGGACCGGCGGCACAGGCGTGGCGGATACGGTGGTGAATCAGCTGCTGGCCAAGATTGACGGTGTTGACGCGTTGAACAACATTCTAGTCATTGGTACAGGCTCTCTCACTCTCTCACTCGACACAAGTGGTTTATGATCATCAATAGGGAGAGAAACGACCGCTTTATAACCAACAACAAAATCCCTTCCCTCAGGTATGACCAACAGGAAGGACATGATCGACGAGGCCCTTCTTCGTCCTGGTCGGCTGGAAGTGCACATGGAGGTTTCGCCGTCCTCTCTCCTCTTTCATTTTTCCCCATTTTTTTTACAAAACGTGAGGTCGCACGGCTAAACTTTGACACGTTGTGGGGGTGGGGGCACGCGCGTGGCGTAGATTGGCTTGCCGGATAAGCACGGTCGTTTGCAGATCCTGCGCATTCACACGGCCAGGATGAGGGAGAACAACTTCCTGGAGAGCGATGTGGATCTGGACGACTTGGCTGAACGCACCAAGAACTACAGTGGTGCCGAGATCGAAGGATTGGTCAAGAGCGCCGCATCATATGCGTTCGATAGACAGATCGACGCATCCAACCCTACCAAACCCGTCGATCCTTCCAAAGTGCGCGTGACTCGGTCGGACTTTTACAACGTACGTCAAACAACATCTTGCGCACGCACGCGCGCACGCGCACGCATCTCTTTGTGAATAGCTACCTCATGGCGTCCACTGATCACTGTCGCGTCGCGATGTTATACGCGGGATAGTCGCTGAGCGAAGTGCCACCGGCCTTTGGTGTGTCTACGGCCGAGTTTGCGAATGCGGCACCCAACGGCATCATCGACTACGGCGAAGCGTTTGCGCACGTCATGAAGACATGTACGCGAGGCGCAACATCCTCTGCGTCATTAATGCGCAGGCCTTTTCCACTGCTCTCTGACGCGCGACTGCACTTGCAGGCAAGCTATTCGTGCAGCAAGTGGAGAACAGCAACAGGACACCCCTGGTGAGCGTGCTGCTCGAAGGTACGGTCGGTTGTGGCAAGACAGCCCTGGCCAGCAACCTTGCAGTGACTTCGGGCTTCCC
The DNA here is from genome assembly GCA_902749335.1 of Acanthamoeba triangularis. NCBI lineage: Eukaryota > Discosea > Longamoebia > Acanthamoebidae > Acanthamoeba > Acanthamoeba triangularis. Next base: position 10,949 of record CACVKS010000872.1, read on the forward strand.
GTACGTCAAGCTCATCTCACCCGAGCAAATGGTCGGTACGTGTCTCTCCTTTGCTCGCCCGCTGCTATATAGAACCACTACTCTCGCGAGAGCCCCTGGGTTCCCGCAAGAGCGGGGTGTGTGTGAGAGAGACAATTCGATCCTAGAAACTTGACTGGTTTGTTTGGCTGCCAGGCTTCTCTGAGACCGCCAAGTGCGCCAAGATTGCAAAGATCTTCGAAGACGCCTTCAAGTCTCCGCTCTCGGTGATCGTTGTGGATGACATCGAACGCCTCCTGGGTACTCCTCCAACCTTAGACCGGCAACCTTTTTTTCCCGCTCCTCCTGCTGTGCGCACAAGCCCCGCGGGTCTTAATTTGGTCTTCTTTTAGACTACGTGCCAATTGGGCCGCGTTTCTCCAACGCCGTGCTGCAGACCTTGCTGGTGCTGCTGAAGCGTCAGCCTCCGCCTGGCAAGAAGTTGCTCATTCTCGGAACATCCTCGTCCAAGGTAACTAAACAGTTTACTACTACTACTACTACTATTCTTCTGGGACTTTCCCATACTCAGTGCTGTCTCCTTCACACAGGACGTGCTTGAAGCCATGGAGTTCATGGACGTGTTCAACGCGGTGGTGCACTTGCCAAATGTTGAGGTTCGTTGGTTGCTGTGTGTTGTTCCACCAATTGCCGACACATCTCACTCAACCCCTCCCCCCCAAACTGTGGATGACCTTCTTTGTATGCAGTCGGGCGCTGAGGTAGCGCAGGTGTTGGCTGAGCTGAAGGTGTTTGGGTCCAGTGACCTTGCCCTTGTTGCCAAGCAATTCTCTGGCACCGTGCCTGTTAAAAAACTGCTCATGATTGCCGAGATGGCCCAGCAGGTATGCGAACCCCCCCTCTTCTCTCTACAAACATGTTGGCGTGCTCACCCTTATCCTGTGGTTACATACCACAACTAACCCTTGGGTGTACATTCATCAGGGCGAGGAGGGAACCTTGGTCGAGCGCTTCTTCCAGTGCATGGCCGACTATGGCATGAGCTCTGGCGCCTCGTTCACCATCAAGCACAAGTGATTCTCTGCTCTGTCAACTTCTGTGTGTCCTTTCATCCGGCGCCGGCCTCTATGCCGGATCGCCGTCCTTTGCCTTTGTGTGGGATCCGCCCAGCAGCGTAGCAAGAGAATCACTTGTTTGTGGACATTGCTCACGGCGCCAATCACCGTCGATGGTTTCGGGGTCGGTTGTGCAGGCGACGGTAGATGAGCCAGGCTCACCACCGACTCCAGCGACAATCCATGAGTGTGACGCTGTGGAGCAGGAGCGCCCACTGCAGCAGCTGCCGCTTGTGGATGACGCGGCCGTGGAAGGACTCCGCCTCGGTCGGCGAGCTGCCGCTGCTGGTGCCCACTTCGGCCGCCCGCCGCGGTCGAATGTAGAGGCCGACCAGGACTGTCGCCCCCACGCGATGACACGAGATAGAGAAAAACCAAAGCGCGGCGAAACTTGCCGTTGGTGGCCTGACGTGGCATAGAAATCCCGTTTACTCCTGCGTTCCTGGGATTTTAAGCAACCAACTTCTTCTACCCACAACCCCGAGATGCCTCCGCCACACCCGCGACCGGCGGCGACACTGAGCAACAGCAGCAGCGACAGAGGGACGCGCATCGTTTGGTCGTCGATGGCCCCGCCCACCTACTTATTTGAACCCATCCCGGCAGTGCATTGTACAAACGTGGTAAGGGGCTTGAGCAAACGTGCGTGCGGCGAGGGGAACATGTCCGCGAGCGTCATGATGGCCAACCGCGTGGGCAACACAATGCCAACGAACAAGGCCCCTATATGTGCCACCTTGTGCTGTGGCAAGTGCGGACTTCGTTTTTCATCATCCTCATCATCCACCACCAAAACACATCACTAGATTGTCATAGGTGGAGCTTTATTGCTGTCAGATGGCACGGGCACCGCACCGCCTGATCGCCCCACAGTACTTCAGCTCAGTGTTTCAAGCATCTCCCAGTGAGGCAATGGTTCTGGGAGTGGGGTCTGCAGCACTTGGATTTACAAAAGGATCATTTGATCTCAACCAGGCACCATGTCATGCAAGGTTTCTGACCATGAACATGTGTGCAAAAATGTGTTGTGCAGTTAACAGCACCAATTATATTCTCTAATGGATGAGGAGGGCTTTAGCTAGGCATAGAGATGGGAACAAGGTAATGAAGAACAAACCAGGTGTTCATGAAAAGGGGACAGTGTACCTTTCTGCAAAAAGTGAAATGGGTACACCATAATCATGAAACCTGGCCATTATGGTCATTAGGGTTAGGGTTAGGGTTAGGGTTATAGGGTTAGGGTTAGGGTTAGGGTTAGGGTTAG
>CACVKS010000873.1:0-13305 GCA_902749335.1 Acanthamoeba triangularis
GTACATAGCTGTCCAGTTCAACTGATTAGAAGACCACGTTGCGTGTGTGTGTCGTGTGTGTGTGTGTGCTCCCAACAGGCAGGGCAGAGCTGCCTCGCGGCCATGCGGCTCTGGTCAACGTCACCCTGTCGGGCGTGGACCACCGCATTCCGCTGCTGCTCAGTCTCACCGCCGAAAACGGCAGCGCAGCAGCGGCGGACTGGGCGCCCGTCATGTTCGGCCTCATGCCCCACATGAGCGAGGAGCTCATGGTCATCACCGACCTCTCCCGGGTTCGCTACTCCCTCTCTCTCTCTAGCCAGCCAAGCCAGCCAAGCCAGCCAATCGGCCCGGTGGGATTTAATTCTTGTGGCCAATCGTTCAGGTGCCGATCAAGTTCCACGGCGCGATGGAGCCGCAGCCCCTCCACCTGCTCTTCTTCATCGACCCCGAGTGCAGCTACCAGGTCGGCACCACTCTATTTGTTTTGTTTATTTTGTTTTTCTTTATTTAGATATTACCTTTTAATTGTGATATTTATTTGTAAATGTTTGGTGCGCTGACGCATCGGGTCGACCACCAGATTGAGGTGGGCTACGACTACGCGGGGATCATGGAGCAGATGCTCAAGTACCACCTCATCTCCGGCATCCCGGCCTACTTCTTCGTCTACTTGCTGGTCTTGGCCGCCCTGGCCCGCCGCTACGCCGCCGGCGGTACCGCACCTACCCATGCGTTGCATTCTTTGGATGACCGACGGACGTGTGGTGGCGCTGGTAGGTCCGATGGCCGTGGGCGAGGTGTGGCGCGACCACACCTTCCGCCTGAGCTGCCTCCTCTTCGCGGCTCTGCCCCTTTTCGAGGCCGTTTGGGCCGCAACCACCGGCGACACCCATTTCCAAAATCTCTATTCATTCATCGGTACTGCCACACGACACGCCACACGACACGACACACGCACGACACACGCACATGGCACGCGCGCGCTAATGGGTGTGGTACAGGCGCTGCGTTCACGCGGCTACCGGGTCCACTGGGCGAGCACTCGTTCGTGGACTTTGACGTCGCGCCGCCGCCGCTCTCGCTCTACCCGTTCCTCTACGCCTTCGGCAGCCTCCTCTTCCTCATCTACTTCATTCTCATCCGCTCGGCACTGTTCGTCGTCTCCACCTTCTTCCGCGTCGCCCTGTGGCTCGGCGCTGTACTGCTGTGTCGACGCGACCGACGACAGCACAGCGACTGCGATGCCAGCAGTGACGGCCACGCCACCACCGCCGCCGCCGCCACTGCCACCACTGCACAGACTGAGCGCGACGCGGAGGCCCAGGAGCGGCGGCAGCTGTCCGCGCTGGGCGTGGTGTACCTGCTGCTGCTGGCGGTCAGTGCCGGCCTCACGCTCGGGCTACACTCCTTCCTGGGCCTTCTCAGTACCACGCTCGTGCTTGGCCTTTCCACGGCCTGGCAATCCGCCCGAGCCAAGGTGCTCATTTGGTAGTCCGTGTGTGTGTGTGTGTGTGTGTGTGTGTGTGTGTGTGTGTGTGTGTCGTGTGTGTGTCGTGTGTGTCGTGTGTCGTGTGTGTTGACGGAGTGGCACACGCGCGCGGTGGACAACACAGGGAGCTGTGCCACCGCTCACGAGAGCAAAGGCGTACGAGCGGGACGCCCTCTTCGCGTATCAAACGATGATCCTCATTGCCTGCGTCGCTACCCTAAGCGCCATGGCACCACTCTTTGTCAGCTGGTACCTTGCCCTCGCCCTCGCACCGCGCTTTGCGTGACACACGGCACGACACACGGCACGCGCCGGTTTGGTTTACGATTTGTGGTGCCACCAGGGTCAAGTCACTCCCAGGGCACACGCTGATATGGCGTACGGGCGACGGCTACGAGCTCCTCAGTCTGATTCTCATCGTCATCACCGCCTTTGCCAGCCACCCATTCCAGCGCGGCTACGCGAGCTTCATTCTCTGGTATTAACCCTCTTTCACTATCACCATCAACATCATCACCAACTACAACAACAACGTCAACGTTAGGTTGATGGCGTACGGGGCGGCGGGCGTGGTGGTGTGCTACTGCCTGGTGCCGGTCTACCGATTGCAGGATGTGGCCCTCGTCTACTCCCTCCTGGTCTTCCTCCACCTCCAGAAACAGCGGCACCCCGACACCGCCGGACCTGTCAAAAACGATTTATCCAAGAATGAATAAGAACGCCACTAAATATGATATTAATATATATTAATATATCTCTATATCTTTATATGTAGACATCTCGATCAACATATGTCTCACTGATCATTCCGTTGCAGTGACCTCTTCAAAGAGGTCGGCCTCGTCAGTGCCCTCGTCTTCCCACTGCCGCGCGTTCGTTCGGAGGTCCTGCAGGATGACGGTTATGATTTTGTAGCAGTCCTCGTCGATGGTGTCGATGTCCTCCAGAGCCGCATCGAAGGCCTTGTCGGCTATCCGCACGGCCTCGTCGCATCGTCGCAGGTGGTCGTGGTAGAACAGCGACACGCTACGGGCCAGCCGCAACCTGACCGGGTGGCAACTGAACAGCTCTGGGAACAGAACTCAAGTGAGAAAGCAAGCACTGTGGAGAGCAGTAGCCAACTTGTGTGGCCAAGTAGGCTCGAGTTCGCACCTTCTTGAGCGAGGGCGAGCTGGTAGGCCTCATGGGCCTCCGAGACCAGAGCTGCCCGTGCAGCTCCGCTGTGACAACTCGCCAAGAAGCTCAACAGGTCTCCTTTGCTGCGGTAACAACGCAACACACGGGGCCAATCAACATCGTGTTGGCCACACGCACCACATGCACCCACACACCAACAGCGAGGTTACTACTTACACGTTGTAGTACATGATGACCTGCTCGCGGGACTGATCGCCTGACATTGGGGCGAGTGCGGCCAGGCACTTGGCGCTCAGGCTCTCCAGGCGGACCTGGGCGCGCTCCAACAGGGCGCGGGCCACCTTCGCCCTCAGCGCCGCCTGCGCTTGGGTCCGGCCCACTTCCGCCTCGTCGCCCTCTCCGAGCATCGGCCGCATGCGGCGTTGGGCAGCCATCTGCTCCTCGAAGAGGGCGTCGCTCGCCACTCGCACCATCGGCATGACCTCGTGGGTCATGACGGCGTTTGTTAGGCTCACAAACAGCTCGGCCTCCTCCCACGTCAGCCTGCCGTAGTAGTAGTCCAGGTAGTGGGCGTCCGGGTTGGCTGCTCTGCACTTTGCGGCGTCCTGAACGTGGGCGGACAGCTGCGCCATGAACTCTAGGGCCTCAATGTGCCGCTCCGCCTCCTGGGCCAACCGGGCCCTGAACACCAGAGAGGCTCTCCTCTCTTCCATGGGGCCAGACCTGAAGGTGTTTGGGTTCAGATGCTTTTCTTTTTCTTTTTCTTTTTTCTTTTCCGGGCTTGGCGAGGAAGACGAAGGCGGTTGGGTAGAGCAAGTGCTGGTGTTGGCCTTCGAAAGCTAAGGCAGCCACTGTTGTTTTATTGCTGTTGTTTGGCAAAGTTGAGCCGGGGCTGCGTCAGTTCGCGTTTCCTCTTGCCCGTACCAGCGTCCTCTTCCTTGGTGTTATTGGCCGTCTTCTTCACTTTGGGCTCCGCCTTCTTCTTGGTGGTGTTGTTGGCGGCGGCAGCGCCATTCGGTGCCGACCCCTTCTTCTTGGCGGCTGACGAGGTCGCCCCAAGCGGTGTAGACTCGTTGTGGTCCGCCGCCAACGGCGGTGCCACCGGCCGGCTCGCCAGGCGCACCGACACCGCTCCGCTCTCCGATCGTACCGACGTGAAGCTGAACGACGACGCGCTTGCCGCCGCAGCTGCCGCCGCCGCTGTGTGGTCGCCCGCCTCCCTTCGCGCCGAGCTCGATGCGCTCTTCTTCTTCGTCTGGGCCGTGGTCTTCTTCGCGGTCGTCGTAGTTGCGGCTTCGACCTGTGACTTGCGCGCCTTCTTGGCCGCCGGCTTGGGCGTGTCATCGTCCATGTCTACCTCCTCCTCCTCGTCCATGTCGTGGCCGGTGCCCAGCTCCGGTCTGCGCAGGTCGAGGCTGAAGGCGACGGGCGCAGCCTCGTCTTCTTGCCTCTCTTCCTCTGCGGCCTCGAGAGCTGCGGCCTGCTTGCGCTCCTCCTCGAACGAGTCCTTGCGTTCGTCGAGGAGGTCCAACAGCTTGTCGACGAGCTTCAGGCTGCGCTGCATCTCCGCCATCTTCACCGCGATGTTGAGCGACCTGTCGTGAGGGTTGCCACACCACTTCATGTTAATCCCCCAGCCATAGCATGGCACCCGCACACCCACATGCACAGGTTGGGGCGGGTACTTGGGGAAGTAGAGCAGGGTGGCGTAGTCCCATGCCCGTGCGGCTTCGCCGCGCTTCAGGGCAATGCGCATGAGCTTGAGCAGATGCGCGTCTGCCAGCAGCAGGTCGTCCACCACATCGTTCTGCATCATGCAACAGAGAGAGAGAGAGAGAGAGAGAGAGGTCAGAGCAGGATCGTGTAAGCGTGTGTGCGTGTTCGCGTGTGTGCGGCCTTCGTGCGTGCGTGCATATAATGTGTGTGCGGTACCTTGGTATCAAAGGGCATGCTGTAGCCCTGCTGGTTGGCCCACTTCTTGTGCTGCACGAAGGCCTGGTGGCGCAGGTACACCTCCTCGACATACGCCTCGTCGCTGGCCTTGTCCGACTTGTCCTGCGCAATCGTCAGACACGGGCGTTCCCTGATCACGACCGCACGACCGAATGCGCCGAGGGAAGTACCTGAATGGCATCCAGCTGTGGGGTGAAGGCGACGGGGATGGGGTGCTTCATGAGGCCGAATGTGGCCGGCTGGGTGTCGGCGCCGCGGATGGCGACGCTGCGCACCTCCTCGTAGTCGACCGACGTGATCCACCAGTCGCTGGCGCCGTGCTCCTTGGCCGCGTGGGCAAAGTCGAGCACGGTGGTCCACTGCCAGCCGAACTGGCGCGTGAGCCCGCGGAGCACGTTGCGCGAGTCCTTCACCAGGACCATCCCGCGCCACGAGAAGCCCAGCCACCTCAGCGTCGTCCCCGCACCGAGCCCTGAAAGAGAGATTGTAAAAATAGTAAAAATAGTAAAAATAGTATGTGGATATATTGATGATGGATATGTGGATATATTCTATATTCTAAAAGTTGAAATATTTTAGGAATGGAGGGCGGTACCGAGGGAGATGGTGGCTTCGCACTGCTCGGTGTCGATGTTGTAGAGGCGCAGCTCGAGGTTCTGGCGATCGAGCACGGCGGGCGTGCGGTGGTAGACGACGGCCAGGTGCTTCTTGTGGCCGGCCATGGTGACTACGGGCCCGGGCAGGGCCACCACCGCGCGCTGCACCGCGCGCTCCGAGTAGACGCGCAGGTACTGCTTGCTCGTCGCCGCCGCAGCCCAGTCGGCTCCGATGGCCACCGCCTGGGTATCTTCGTCAGCTCTACACCCTCGCACGCGCCCGACACACGAGACATTTGGGTACCGTGATGTCTTCACCGATGGGCATGTTGACCACCCAGTGCGGGAGGGGGTTGTAGGGGTCGTGCATCAGCTTGTCGCACGGGCGGAAGAAGAGGCTCGACAGCGACACCGCCTGCGCGGGGTTCCGCTTCGAACCGAACACCGCCGTGCCGCTGGTGATGGCCTGTCGATGGGGTCGGATAAGCACCAGCGTAGTGTGTGAGTGATCACAGAGCGCTGTACCGCCATGGTGAAGTTGAGCGTGTTGGGGAACTTGAAGCCGGCAAAGTCGCCACGGTTGTAGAATTCCACGTGAACCTCGGCGTCCTGCCACTCGAGCACGTAGACCAGCCCCTCGTGCGTCCACGCTGCATTGACAACGTAGACGAGAGGGCGCCACCACGTGATCGTGTCAACACCACCGGCCATCAGCTGGCGAAGCACCGAGAGCCCAGGGGCGTACCGAGCCAGTGCCAGGACTGGGAGACGTCGCCGCTGTTGGGCTGGAAGGCCGGCTGGGTAGCGGCATAGCTCTCCTCGTCCCACTCAACGCTGTCGGCTTGCAGGTCCGCGCCCGACTGCTTACCGGTGGTCGCCACTGACGACGACGAGGACAGCGGCAATGGCGGCGGTGGTGCGGGCACTAGGGCCTTGGCCAGCGCCGCCGGGCTGGTCGCGTCCCACGAGCAGAACTTGCCCTCCTCGGACAGCTTGACAGAGCAACGCGTGCCGTGTCAGTACTAGTGTAGCGTGTGCGGTATGTGCGTGTGCGGTGGTACGTGTGCGTGTTGGGGAAAGAGGGGTGTCGCGTACCAGCGCAATCTGTGTGCCGGCGGGGCTCCACGACAGCGAGGTGATGGCCGTGTGGTGGCTGAGGCTGTTGACCACCGCGCGGGTGGCCATGTCCCAAATTAGCACGGCCCGCTCCCCCTTGCCCCCCGCAGCAGCAGCGTGCTTGCCATCGGGAGACCACCGGAACGCGCGGGCCGGGTACTGCAGCAGCATGGGAAGATTGATCTGAGTACACCTTGGCGTGAGCAGTTGGGAAAGTACGCACGTTAGCCAGAAGCGGCTTGGCGGCGGTCCACACGTCGCGGTCCACAAGAAGCACATCCGTTTCCGTGGTCACGGCGAGCTGGGTGCCTGCGTCGAGAAAAGAGCGAGGGGGGGGGGAAGGAAAATGGAAACAGCTTAGTTGTTGGATCATATGAACTGGTCCGCTGCAACGGTGCTAGAGTATATGAGCGAAAATGGTCACCTGTAGGGCTCCAGTCGACAAAGGTGGCTCGCTGGGCGACGTGCAGCACGATCATGTTGCCCTGGGCCAGGTTCCACAGGCGCGCCGTACCATCCGCGCCGACCGAGGCCTTATATGGAAGAGGGCCGCACAAACAGCCGTCAGTGCCGAGGTCATTGTCAATGAATACATTGGAGCTCTCAACTGATCTGGGTTATAGGTCACGTACGAGGTACTCGCCCTTGGGGTCGTAGGACAGGCTCAGGACGGCACCGGTGTGGCCGGTGAGACAGCTCACGTCCAGCGGGTCAGCCAGACCGGCCACAGAGATCAGGCCCGATCTACAACCACCACCAAAGAAGGATCAGAAGCTGATGGCCATCGGATCAGAGTGAGACTCTGGAGTGCTGGTGGTGTCTTGTAGAGGATCAACAACGTACTCAGTGGCGGCGGCTACGCGTTGGCCGTCGGAACTGCGCGCAAGGCAGAGCACGGGCGAGCCCAGCTCCATCATGGGAGAGTTGTTGTTGCTAGCGGTGGTGCTGGTTGAGGAAGAGGCGGTGGTGGCATGCACTTCCAAAGCGCCCACCATGCCCTCTTGAGTACCGAACATCACCCTCTTGTTGTCGTTGCTGAGGGGGTGGAGGCAGGTGACCCCACCGTTGCTCTCGCCGCCAGTGCTCAACGCAACCGGGTGCGAATTCAACGGAAACCATCTCTGCACCGTGGATGCCCCACCACCGCATGTGACCACGCACCTGGAAGAATGTGCGTCCATAAATTAGAAGCAAATTCAAAGGATCTTAGAATTATCAGCAATTACGTACTCCGTGTCTATGTAGAGAACGGTGGATGGCTGAGGCGAATGAGGAGCTCGACGCCATAGAAGGGAGGAAGTCAGTGGCCCTGGTTTGGGGACCTCCATCTTGTTCTTCTTCTCTGCAGTTAATTTAATCTTCAACGTTCCGTCTCGTACCACTTTCCCGCCAAAATGGCCCCCATCATTGTTTGCATTCCACACCTCGGCCAAGGTGGATGAACTCAGCTTTGTTGTTGTGATCAAGATAGAGAGAACGAATACGAAAAAGGATGAAGGATCCCTTGATGGCGTGAGGTGGGCATGTCGTTGGTCGTGCCACGCCGTGCGGGTCGGTGCGTTGCGTTATTTACATGGGCAGTCGGGGATCCTCGGGCTTGACTCGAGCAGGCGGGTTGGGTCGCGCCTGGACCAGGAGTCGCTTGTAGATGTTGACCTGCAGGAGCAGCATGACAAAGGCCGTCTGCGCCACGAAGATGATCTTGCCCAGGTGGAACATCCACTTCGGGTAGAGCCTATCCCCAGTCGATTGATCAGCACCGCAAACGCCAGCAAAATATAATAAATAACAAATTCTAATAAATAAGCAAATAAAAAAGCACGCAACATCAAAAAAAATAAAATAAAAGATTAAAAAAAAGTACGTACTTCCAGGTTACGATGGCACCAGTGATGGAGGCCACGACGACGGCGGGCAGGAAGGCAAGGAGCGTTTTTCGGAGGAGAACGGGCATCAGACGCGCCTTGGTGGTGTCGGAGCGGAGGTAGGACGAGGCGAAGACGATGAAGTCGAAGTTGAGGGTGAACTCGGAGACGATGAAGATGAAGTAAGCCAGCTTGGGCGGCAGCGTGGCCGGGAGCATCATGAAGGGGATGATGCCCGACAGGAACACGCACACAATGCCCAGCGCCAGGCCCACCACGCTCTTGTTCGAGTAGCCGATCAGGGTGTCCAGTCCCCTCAGCACCTGGGAGCGATAGCTGGGGCTGGCGAGGCACGGCGACTGGAGCAGGTTCGCCGACAGCCAGAGAATGAGGCCGGTGAAGCCCGCAAGCAGCAGCATCGCGAACAGCAGCACGTGAGTGTGCGATTCACCTGAGTAGTGGAACGGCCGACCACTCCAATCTTAGCCAGGTACAACAACCTCAACAATCGAATTAACAAATATAATCATGTGTCGGAGGAAGTACCGAGTTCGGCCCGGATTCCCTGCCAGGCGTTCCAGTTGTCGTCCAGGATTAGGTAGGGCCACCAGTTCCACGGCTTCGCACAACGATTAGCAAGGTGGCGCGTTAGTTACATACGTTTTCTCTAAAAATTTATATGTACGAATGTGCCGTGGTACCTTGATGAACGGAGCGACGGGGAAAGTCATGGCGAGACCCGGCATGGTATCCATCTTTTTGAACCTCGGGTGGCAGCCGTAGAGATGCCAGTCGCCGTGCTCGTAGTACCTGAGCAGCAGACGATCAGCGCGAGAAAGTGGGTCGAGTGAAGCAAGCAAGCAAGCCAGGAAGGAAGGAAGGGAGGTACCAGAGGGCGTTCAAGTTGTAGCCCGGGGGCAGACGCAGCAGGGGCGCGTCCTTCTGCGGGTTCTCGGGATCGAACATCGGCGCGCCGCCCATTTGCTGCAGCCGTTTGGTCACGAGTCAGCAAACAGTCGTGCGTGTGCGGTGTGTGCGGTGTGTGCGTGTGGCATGGCACGCGTGTTGTGTCACGTGCTCTCATAAAGGCGCGTGCCACAGCGCAGATGAAAGGCGTGCGATCGAGAATGTGTGAGAACGAGAAACGAAGACCGCACGCACCTTGAAGGGGAAGAAGGCGGTGAGGAAGCCCTGGTCGGCACCGTCGTAGGACTCGATGTTGGGCAGGCTCTCCACCATGTAGTTGAACTGCTTCGTGTCGGGCTTGATGACGAGGAGGCCCGTGTGGAAGTTGCACGGGTTCATGAACACGGCGCAGAAGTGGCCGCAGTCGAAGAGCTCGTCGAGGTTGCCCAGGGCGATGTTGTCGGCGTCGAGGTAGACCACACGATCATACTGGGTCAGGTTCCACACGTAGAGCTTGTTGAGGGTGAACTCGAAGCGGGCGAGGTAGCGCTGCGACTCGCCCTGGGCCTTGGCGGCCTTGTAGGGATTGGCGAGATTGGGCACTTCGGTGACGATGGCACCGTCCTGGCGGAGCGCCTGGCGCGTCTCCTCCTTCACGTTGGGCGACACCAACACCACTACGTCGGCCTTGGTGCCCGTTCGGCGCAGCGAGCGCATCATTACTCGAATCGCCAGCAAGTACTCTGCGATCGATAGAGTTTATTATTATTATTTTATTAGATGCGGTTCATATTCATTCTATGCACTCCACGATCCTCAAGAATTGATGCTGTAATTGATTAACAAGACGAACAAGGATGGATTTCTGTGATAAAAATAATTCTTGAGGAATTAAATGAAATGAAATTAATGGTGCAACGGCAGATGATCCGCGGAGCGCAAGGGTTGATATCGTTACCTGCATCCTTGGGAGTGCCCTCGTAGTGAATGGTGGCATAAGCGTACTTGGACTTGGTCACAGCGGCCTCCGCATTCGTCGCCACAACGGCCACTGCGATCAGGAAAATCGTGGCGATCGCCAGGCGGGCCATCAACGGCAAGCCTCGGCTTGGCATCTGTGTTCGACTTGATATGTGATAAACTCTTCTTCTTCTTCACTCCCTTGCTCTCGTTCCTTGCCGATCCACTGGGCAGATGCTTCTTCAGGCTGAGATCGGACGGCACAGTCAAAAATAAAAGCGGAGAGGCCAGACCACTACGGCCGCCATGATTTTATTTTTTTTTTTTTGTGATTGCTGCCACGTCCGCGTCAAGTCCGCATCTCCGTTGCCCCTAACCCACCATTTTACCGGGTTCGCACCTCCAGCTGCGCAGCCGCGGAGTCGGAGGTCAGCATGAGCGGTGGGAAGAGCTGCGAACAACAACAACAAGCCGAGAGGAACAGGCGCGAGTGAGTTGAGCGGAGAGGGTGCGGCGTGGGTGTTGTTGTGCGGGCCGGATGTATTGAATTCCTATCCTTTCCGCTGCGTTTTCCGGCCCGCTGGAGTGCATGGACCAATGGGCGTTGGCGGGTGAGCAACCAGCCAACCAACGGCGTGACCGGCCAAACTAATCTCGCCTGCGGTAGAGGTCCGCAGACACGCTGGGCTCGCGGGCTACCCCTGCACAGCACCTGCGGTAGCGGCCCGGTCGTCCAACCCACACCAAATCGCTCCAAGCCTGTGACACCCCCAGCACCTCCGGCCGCAGGCACCCAGCACTGACAGGAAGGGGGGAGGCGTGGCCGTACGCTGAGCACAATGAGCATCTTTGAAGGGAATAACCCGCTCGACGGGTCTGCCATCCTTCTCCTTCTGCTTCAGCTCATCATAGTGGTCGTGCTCAGCCGCATCCTCACCAAAATCCTTCGCTATGTCAAACGTGCGTCCCCTTCCCTCCCCTCCCCCTTTTGGCCATTCTATTATTATATCTATAAAGAACAAATCACTTTTATCGATGTATTCATATTCATATATCTTTTTGATATTGATATATTGCTATATTAATAATATATTGTGCGTGTGTAGAGCCGCCTGTGATAGCAGAAATTGTGGGCGGCATTATCCTGGGGCCGTCGGTGATGGGCTACGTGCCGGGCTTCACCGACAACATCTTCCCCGAGGAGTCGATGGAGGTCTTTTACACCTTTGCCGAGGTGGGCCTGATCTTCTTCATGTTCCTCATCGGCATGGAGGTCGACCCGCAGCTGTTCAAGCGCAAACTCGGGCCGTCGCTCGTGATCAGCCTCACGGCCATGTCCTTCACCTTCGTGCTCAGCCTCGGCGCCTCGACCTACATCTACTACCAGGTGCCCAGCGGCGCCTCCTACCTCGAGGCCATCCTCTTCACCGGCGTCGCCACCGCCATCACCGCCTTCCCCGTGCTCGCCCGCATTCTCGCCGACCAGAACCTCATGCAGAGCCGCGTGGGCGTCACCGCGCTCTCCGTCGCCGCCATCGACGATGTCTCGTATGTTGCGATTGTGGTGTGTGGTGTGTGTTGTGTGGTGGCTTGACCTTACGTGTGGCGACAACACACAGTGGCTGGATCGCGTTGGCGCTGGTGGTGTCGATCGCAAAGTCGAGCGGGAGCCTGACGGCCCTCTACACGCTGCTCGCGCTGCTGGGCTACGTGCTGCTGATGCTCGTCGTCGTGCGGCCGGTCACGGCCCTGCTCGTGCGCACGTCGCACCGCAAGAAGATGCAGCACGAGGCCCTGGTCCTGGTGCTCATGCTGCTCTTCGCCTCGGCCTGGACCACCGAGGCCATCGGCATCCACGCCATCTTCGGCGGCTTCGTCATGGGCATCGTCGTGCCCCGCGAGAACCAATTCCACATGAAGGTCACCAAGGCCATCGAGGTGAGGAATTCCAAACATACCGCACACACGCGCAATCGCACACGCACACTCGACCACACAACACACACACAAAGCCTTAATGATGACAACACTGATGATGATGATGACGTGTAGGACCTGGTGACGATCGTGTTCCTGCCGCTGTATTTCACGTACTCGGGGCTGCGGACGAAGTTGGAGGACCTCAACACGACCCAGTCGGGGATCATGGTCATCCTCATCCTCGCCGCCTCCAACATCGGCAAGATCGGCGGCGCCTCCTTCGCCGCTCGCCTCGTCGGCCACACCTGCAGGTAACCCACTCCATCGCCATCACCCTTGTTACCACTACGCTCACGATGACTCCTTCGTTCTTTTTCTTCGTTTTCGTTCTTTGGTTTTCGTTTTCTTCGTTCTTCTTCGTTCTTTTGCAGGGAGTCGCTCACGGTGGGGGTGCTGCTGAACACCAAGGGCCTGGTGGAGCTGATCGTGCTCAACATCGGCCTGGACGTGGGCATCCTCACCGAGGAGATGTTCGCGTCGTTCATCGTGATGGCCCTCTTCAACACCTTCATCACCACCCCGCTGTGCTACCTCCTCTGGACCCGCTGGGCCGTCCGGACCGACCCCAACCTTCGACCCAAGTGCGTTGCGACCCAAAAACTGACCACCGCACTCACCGCACTCACCGCACTCACCGCACTCACCGCACTCACCGCACTCGCCGCACACGCACAGGGACAAGTTCTCGGTGGTGATGTGCGTGGATGAGCCGGCGTCGGCGCTGGCGATGGTCGAGGTGGCGGCTGCGGTGATTCACGGGCAGAAGAGGCGGAAGAAGCTGCGGCGGCGTCCCACGCTCAACGCCCTCCAGCTCATGGAGGTGTCCGACGCGCCCTCCTCCTATTTCTTCGCGGTACTTCCCCCTTGCGTCGTGTGCCATTCGCCGTGTTTAATTGGTCGTGTCGTTGGTCGTGTCACAAATGACGGTGGCTGACRMGAGGGYGGRCACAGCTGCGGCAGAAGAAGTCGAACGCGYTGGTGTTCGCCAAGAAGCACGCCACCCTGCTGGGGCTCAACCTGCGCTCSACCATGCGGGTGTCGGCCCACGTCACGCACGACCTCACCCAAATGCTCAACTCCTACGTTCGCCTCTCACTCTCACTCTCTCTGATCCGCCTTCCACTCACCACTCATCGTCATTCGCTTCGTTTCATGTGTCGCGTGTCGTGTGTCGCGTGTGTCGTGTCATTGGGCAGTTGCACGAGTTGGTGTTGCTGTGTTGGCATCCGCCCCACGCCGGAGCCGAGTTCACGCAAGGCCGGGGCATCCTGCACCACCTCCTCCAGCACGCCCGCGCCCCCATCGGCGCCCTCGTCTACCC
>CACVKS010000874.1:0-13300 GCA_902749335.1 Acanthamoeba triangularis
TGATGGAGTCGGTGTGGTCGAGCACCACCAGGTTCTGCGCGGGCGATATGATGTCGATCAGCGGGGTGGCCCCGAGCGGTCTCTCGTCACTTGCTGCTGCCGCTGCCATCTGGGTGGTGCAGCGATATAAACAAGGTGTTTGGCGTTGCATATAAAAGGGAGCGTGTAGAGGGACACGTACAAGTTGCTTCTGCTGTCGCGTGCGTGTTGTGTCGTACTGCGCTGTGAATGGCAGACCCAGCCACAGTGGGCCGTGTGGCAGCCTCTTTGGCGGGCTGACTGAAACGTGGGTGAAAATTACCACAACTCTCACATAGGCGAAACAGAAATTGAGGGCTTAAAAAAAGAGTTACAAAAATAAAATATAAATATAAATAATATTCTGTGTGTTGTTGAGTTTAGCCACAAGTTGTAAAAGCATATGACTTAGTATTAATCATGTGAGATGGACTGTACAGGCAGGTGTGCGTGTTTAATTAGGCTTGGCGATGTTGGCGTCTGCGTGAGCGAGTGGAAGGGTATGAAGAGTGTGGTGAGTGGTCTGTTGTTGATTGTTCAAAGAACATGAGCTGAAAGAGAAGGTAGGTACCGAGCAGCATAAGCTTGAGTTCTTCACAGAGGGCCTGCATCCTCAGTTCTGTCTGCACGCTCTCCACCTCCTCGTCCACGGGCAGCGGCGTGAAGAAGGCCATGAACTAATACATCAAACACACAACCACAACCACAACGCATTCACCCATCACCTTGAGCACAGAACACACAGCCAAGCTCCACAAGTGCGCGTGTATACGTTTTCACCGATCTGATAGCAGGAGAAGATCTGCTTGGTGCCCTTCACCCGCAACAGCGAGCACTCGTGCTCGCCCTGCGTCTCCGCTGCGTTGTACACAAGCCGCGAGTCAGCCACGAGTCAAAGAAAAAAGAAAATGAAATGAAAAGAGGCCTTGCGTTGGAGAGGCGTGCACCAAACTTGACGGCGGCGCGCTTGAGCTTTTGTAGCGTGAGGCAAATGTCTTCCTGGATACCGGCGCTTGCCTCCTCCCCGAACGCATACCTGGAACAATAGTGATTTTTATTTTTATGTTTACGATTTATTGCAGCAAAAACTAATTAATATTGTAATTTTAAAAGAGCAAATAATAGGAATTTGGGGGGGGGTACAGCAGCTCGCCTTGCGCGTTGACGATAGCGCAGGAGGGTGTGGCGGGAAAGAGCGTCTGGAGTTCCTTGAACACGTTCTCAAGCTTCCGGTACACCACTGGCGACAGCCCCGCCTCCTTCTTACACGTTCGCGCGCTCATGCTTTGATCTGATCAGCAAAAATAAAATAACAATTTCAGTCATTTCTCCTCACAGTTGTTTTCTTTTTAGTATTTCTCTGGCCATTTTTTGCCAAACTGGCCCAACAGCTTCACCTAAGAGCAACCATCCTGTCCCTCCACAACCTCAGCACCAACCACATCAGCATAGCACAGTCAGCTGATGACAGCCAAGGCAGCACCCTGCTCTGTATGTACCATTGCAGCTTACCAAGGAAGTGTCCTGCTCTCCAATACCAAGTACATGAAGGTGGATAGGACCAGAGTCTTTCAAGGCCTGGATCTCCCATGACCTTGCTGAGCCTTTTATGGCCCAACCTTCACTTCTTCAGTTTTCTTTTTAAAAACCTGCTTTCTTTATGTGCATGAAACAGCTCAGAATGTGTTTTTTGCTGATTGCATGAAAACTTTAGTGAAAAGGTGACACTGTCCCCTTTTGTGAACACCCAGTTTGAGACATACCAGGCAGTTGCATATCTTGGGCCAATTCAGATTGCTCATCAGGTTGTTGGGGTTGTTGTGGAAGACTGGCTTCATGTAGACAGCATCCACCATGCTGAGGAACCACTTGAACTCAGAGCTCTCAACTGCACAGCCCTCATTCATGTCAATGTTGTCCATGCACTCAAGCTTTGTGTAGAGTAGCTCACAGTCACCTGTGTCAAGGTGCACCACCTTGGCCCAGGGCACCACATTGCAAGGCAGCTCCTCAATATCCTTGAACTCCTTGTGTAAGCAGCACTTGTGAATGAACTGTGTTGTTGTTCTTGGGGGGTGCATGGGTGGGGTGTGCATGGGTATCAGCAGGGGTGAAGAAGAAGAAGAGAGTTTAGTTAGCTTACCTTAGATGCATGTGGTGAGTTGGCAGCAAGTAAGTTTTGTGGGGTCTGAACTTTGGAGTTAGGGAAAAGGCAGTTTCCACAAGAAAGATTGTACATGTTCCCTCTTGGCCTCCTCCAGCTCTTCTTTTTTCTTCCTCCTGAGCCTTTTCTGATGTGTGAATGAATGTTGGGAAAGGAGCATGCTCCCTCCTCTCTCAAGATGCTGTTCTCCCCTTTGTTGTGGTCTTCAGTGGAAATCTAAACACATTCATCCTTCTTGGGGTAGAGGAAGATGGCCCTTTTTTGTGAACACCTGGTTGGTGGATATCAGCTTATTTGCAAGATGGGTCCATTGGTGAGCACTACAGTCCCTGATTGCAGTTGGGCTAAGTAGTTGATGATGGGTTCTTCAATAATAAATAACAAAGGCAATAATTAACAGGTGTGGCGAAACTGAAGAGGGCGGAAGGAGGAAGAGTAGAGATAAAGGTTCATCGAGCCAGCTAAGCACAGACGCGAGGAGAGAGAAAGCGTGAGTGTAGGAGGACGCCAGAAGTCGTCGTCGAGAGAAGAAGAGAATCGTCCGGTGAAAGACGTCACAGGTCGTTGAGGAGGTCGTGAAGGAACTTGTACTGACACTTTGTCTGCACCATGCCCGATCTACATTTTATCACAAACCACGTCACCAAACGCCGGACGTCAGAAAAAGAAAACACAACTACAACGATGGGAGAGAACGTGCCTTTGTTCTCGCAGAAGAGCCACAATGGCCTTCATATCGATGTCCTCCTTACTCTTCACCGTCTTGAGCTTGAGCTTTTCAGCCGCGATGTGAGCGGCGATAAGGGTACCCGTTCTCCCCAGACCGGCGCTGCAATGGAGTATAATGGGTCCGTTGGGCTCCGTGCTTCCAGTGATCGTTGGCTCCTTGTTGAAGCTCTCCATCAACTGTGACAGTTCCGATCCACGGGTTGCCCAAGATTAATCGCTGCCAACGATAAATAGAAAAGAAAAGAAACGCACGCACCTCGAGCAACTGGGTAAAGGCCTTGGTGTTTTGAGGGACGCCAAAGTCGGGCCATCCGGTGAAGTGAATCTGAATCACTTGCCGCTCCACATCGGGCTCCTCGTCGTTTCTGTGCGCGAGTAACGGACGAACCATTGATGGGTGTAAGTTACGACCATGTCGTGCGCGGTAGGTGTGCCGTTAGTGTATACCGTAGGCGGAAGTGCCGAATCGTGACGTCTTCGTCGCCCTCCTGTATTGTGGACTTGACCAGGCTGACCCTCATCTTGCCGTACTGCTTCCACCCTGCATCGTCGCCACCAACGTCTAATTTGAATTAGTCATTAAATTTAAGCAAATGCCCCACCCAGACGTTAAAAAAAATGAAAAATGAAAAACCGACAACGAGCGACGGAAGGGAACGAGAACGAACCACCGTCCTCCCCGGAGAAGCTGCCTCGCGCCCTCCCCAGCGGACCCTTGCGCGGCCAGTATATCTCGGCCTTTGTTCTGTCGTTTTCGGTCAACCTGCACACATCGTGAACCACTCTTAGCTCGTGCGTGCGAGCGAGCGTGCGAGCGTGCGTGCGTGCGTGCGCCTTACCTCGTGAGCATCATAATCACGCGGGTATTTTGCTCCCACACCATCAGCCAAAAATCGCTAAACGTGTTCGGCAGAGGAGCCTGCGATCACGAGAAGATAAGAAGATAAGAAGAACGGCAAACCATTCATTGAATTTGTTCATCGTATACGATAGCCGAGAAGAAGAAGAAAGTAAAAAGAATCAGTACCTGGGCAGCAATATACTGCGTCTGCTCGCCCTGGATGTAGTTGGCGTTGATGTAGTCCGTGTCCCCTCCCTTCAAAACGACTCGCGTTTCCGGATTCGGCAGCGCATTGCCGTAACGGTTCTTGTCTCTGTCACGCGTGTAGACGTGTGCAGAGAGTGGGTAAGCAATCTCAAGGCCGCAACAGGAGCTTGAGCTGCTGCACACCATCCTTGCCGCTCGCGTGTGTGGGTTGACGCTGGGCGTTAACGAACGGAAGGGGCAATTTGTACCTGTTCTTGTGTTGCAGAGCGAAGGAGAAGTCTGGCTTCTGCTTCTCCTCCGTCTCCAGAGCTAAAACTCGGAACTCCTACGTTGGCATAGAGGGTGTGAGAAGATGGCAAAGCGTGTCGCGCAGCGGCATAGCTGCATGCAACCAGGAAAATCCGCAGATTTGCGGCTCTACACGATTTTTGAAGATGGGGAGAGGGGGAAGGGGCTACCTGGGAGACTGTCCAATCCTTCTTTCGTCGCCGTTGCTGCCGTAGGACAACGTTGCTGCCGCTGTTCGGGTGCAGAAGCCCCCCTTTGCCGCTCTCCACCTCGGATTCGGAGTCATCGCTGCTACTCGAATCATCTGAATCCGTGGTCTCTTCTTTCTCGTCCTCCCGCTCACTTTCTCTCTCCATTGGGTCCTTCTCCTTGTCGGGCGTTGTGGATGGTGAGGGAGGCGTGTAGGATGAAGATGGCGATGAGCTGGTCGATGATGAGGCGCTGCCCGTAGAGAAGGTCTTCCGCTTCTTCTTCCTGCCATCCCCGCCATTCTCATCGTTGCTGCTCGTGCCCTCCGAATAGTAGCCCTTACTGATCTTGCTGTTCATCTTGTTCTTCTTTTTCTTCTTGTCCTTTACCGCATCGCCTCCCTCATCGCCGCTGGCGGATAATTCCTCTGCAAGGACGCGCTCTCGCTCACGCTCTTCCTTCTCCTTCTCCTTGCGCTCCTCTCGCTCTTTTACCTTCTTCTTGAAGAACTTTTCCATTGCCACCTTCGATCCCAAAAATCGATCGACCACCTTCCCTCCGCTGTCCTTTCCTTCCTTGCTGCCGTCGCTTCCCTTGGGGCTCTTCTTGTGCTCTTTCTCCAGCTTCTCCAGTTTCTTCTGCTCCTTCCTCTCCAACTTCTCCAATCTTTCCCTTTCGATCTTCTCCTTCTTCTCGGCCTTCCTCCTATCGTCAGACCGGTCTGATCCCGCCCCCTTCATCGAAGGCGATGGTGCTCCGGCGAGTTCGGGTGCATCGCTGACCACGATTGTCGGCGCCGAGATGCCATTAGGCGGCTTCGGCTCGCCTCCGATCGCCAACTTTTTCATCACTCGATGCCGTGTCCTCGTACAAGGTACCTCGTGCGGTTATATCGATTAATTGATTTTCTCTCTCGGGATGGTCGAGCTGCCAGGCGGAATCAGACACAGGCCTTTTCGAAAAAGAAGTGGTGGTGTTTCTAACTAATTGGATCTCTCGCTTAGATGATCATCTGCTACTTAGTTTCCTGCCTCTTCGACAACAGATGCAAAAGAAAATGAAAACATGTCGACAATATCACAACGTTGCCAAGCAGGGAAATTCCGTGGGGGATACCCGTTGGTGTATTAATTTATGTTTTGAAAATCACAGTTGCGAGCACTTGCGGAAGAAGATGGAGGGGGAGGAGCTGACGCTGCTCCTGGTCCGGGTGATCATGTCCGGCATCAGCTTGGTGGCCTGTCTCCTCATGCTCGCCACCCTCTTCGCTTTCCGCAAGTAACTCCATCTTCCTCCCTTACCCCAATTAAACTAAAAACAATTAATTGTTTTTTTATAAAAAAATAAAATAAGGTATCAGGCCGTGGCTGGCCGGCTGGTGATGGTCCTGACGTCGATGGTGGGCGCCTCGGCAGCGACCAACCTCCTCACCCCGTTGGTGCACCTCAACGCCGGCCTGTGTGTGTTCCAGGGCGTGGTACGCGCTGATGGACCTCATCGTCATCGAGCACACCTCACACCTCATCTCACAATACACGGACAGTCCATGCAGTTTGCTGATTCGGCGTCGGGCGTGTGGACTGTGATCATCGCCGTCAACGTGTTCCTCATAGTCGTGGCCAACTATCGTGAGACCGACACATTCGGTAGATGACCAGAGTGTAGTTTTGTTTCTGCCACCACTCCACCACCAGCCCCTGACACTTGCGCCTTGCGTGCGTGGTGTGTGCGGTGCGTGCGTGTGGTAGAGGTGTGGTACCACGTGGTGGGGTGGCCCATCGCGGTGGTGTTCACTGTGTTGCCGGCGACCACGACTAGCTACGGGGAGACCGCCATCTGGTGCTGGATCCGCAGCGACGCCACGCTGGGCAACGTGTGGCGCTTCGCCTGCTTCTACGTGCCGCTGTTCGTCTACCTCGTGGCCATCGCCGCGCTCTACCTGCTCATCTTCCTGCGCCTGTCCCGCACCTTCGCCCAGCTGCCGGGCTCGGCCAAGTCGGCCAAGGTGGTCGAAAACGAGCGGCGCATGCTTCGCTCGCTGGCGGCCTACCCCCTTATCTTCCTCTTCGTCTGGCTCTGTCCCACCATCAACCGAATCTACGGATGGTGCGTGTTATGTGCGTGTGCGTGTGCGTGTGCGTGTTGTGTGTCGTGCGTGTCGAGTGGCTGACAAGGGGATGACGCGGCAACAGGGCGTCGGGGGATGACGCGGTGTTCGGGCTCCTGCTCGTCCAGTCGTTCACAGTAGGCTCGCAGGGTCTCCTCAATTCCCTGGCCTATGGCCTCGACTCGCACACCAGGAGGCGGTGCGTCCCGCCGCTCCTGGTGATTCTCCCTCCGCGCTTCACTCACCTATAGGGCGACTGCGTGTGCGTGTGTGCTTGGTTGTAGATTACGTGGGCTTCTCAAGCGCAAGAAGCAGCGACCAGGCCGTCACCTGTCCCATTTCCGACAGCGACGAACYGTGCGTGCCCMCAAAGCCACGGCCTACGTTCTGCTCTCCGACGACGAMGAAGACAGTGACGGCRGTGACRAYGCCGCCACRGCGTCCACCACATTAACTACGGAYGAACTCTCCTCCTCCACTTCCTCTGTCTGCTCTTCCTACTCSTCTGCTCGATCAGAMCCATGACCTCCACAAAATACAAAATACAAACATAAATAAAAATAAATAAAAATAAATAATTAATCAAGTGTTGGACACCGTTCTTGATTGTACTCGGTCCTCRGGCGTTGCATTTTGCGTTGTRGCCGAGTCACACAGGAATMGATGGACAAGGGAGGAGGGGAGGAGGGGTCAGAGCCAGGAGGGCTTGTACTTGGGGTCGTAGGGGATGTCCAGGTTGAACAGCTCGATGAACTGCTGGTCCAAAATTCGCACCTTGCTCCCAGCAAAGCGTCTGCACCAAATGTTTAATATCCAGAAATAATAATAAGAATTAATAATAAAAAAAAAATGATGTATCGTGTTGCGTGTCGTGTCGTTGGTCGTGTCGTGTCGTGTTGCGTACCGATATTCGTCGAATATGTAGGCGAGCGACCATTGCTGTGACTTGCGAAGGCAGCCCACCAGGCAGCCCGTCCTGTGCTGCACGRCACACGAGAAGGRGTCAACGGTTGTATTTGKGTGATTGCGTGCGCGCGCGCGCTTGGACGACGATGGRTGAATGGGCGTCCCCCTACCTTTCCCTTGTTGCAGTGAATCATTACCGGRTGGTTGCGCACATCTGCACAAAGGAGGTAACATTAGCGCTGTATACATCCGACGACTTGTCTATCCCGTGCGGGTGTGTGCGGTGTGTGTGCGGTGTGTGTGTGCGRCGTGTGCGACGTGTGCGATGTGCGGGTGTGTGCGGGTACCGAGCAAATCCACCAGCGCGTTTCGGATCACGTGGGGCGGGATCTCTACGAACGGTTCCTGCATTGATTGGGGAGGAAGCACGGGTAAGGAGTGAGACCAGAAGGAGTGAGGGGGGTTGTGTGGGGGCCGCGCAGGGGAGAACCGGACCTTGTTGCCGTTGATGCCGAAGTGAAGGAGCTTGATGCCGTACTTCTCCAAGAACTCTGTTGCGTTGGGGAATTGATTATTGGTCGATTGTCAGCGACTACTCGCACTCGCGTGCCATGCACCACCGCACACGCACACGCGCCACCGCACACACGCATGGCACACGCGCGAGTGTTTGGCGGTGAGTACCCAAGTTCTCGTCGGGGTAGGCCTCGGGGCAGAGGTAGAGGATGGACTTGAGGCCCATCTTCTTGAGGAACGGAAAGTTCTTCTTGTTGGGATACCCCGAACGATACCTGCGCCGTGACAACATATATATATTTTTTTTAGAAATGAAAAAGATATATCAATTTTAAAAGTAAATGGGCAAATAAATGAAAGAACCGCCGGGAGGGGAACGTACACGCCCGGTGCTACCATGGCAAAGTTGAGAGGAGGAATAAAAAGTTGCTCTTGATCATCGTGCTCCAAATTCTCCATCGCGTGATGCTTGTGATCTTGGTCTCTGTCAAATAAATCTGAAAATTGCGGTTGTTTCGTGGATAATAAAAAGAAATAGGGAAAAGAAAATGCGTCGTTTTTTTAACGGCGTCTACCCACAGTCTTTTCAATCGAGTGGCTCTCTTTTTACATGAATTCTTCTCTTCTTTTCAATCGATTAGTACTGCAAAACCGTGGCGCTTCATGAAGGGGTACAACGCCTGGTACCTGCACACGCACCACCAATAAGTCCATGAAGTAACCAATTCAATAAATAATAAATAATACAGGTGGCGCTTACCGGGAGATGTAGACGGTGCGGAGCAAGGGGGATAGCTTCATCCACACCACCGTACGCGAGTTGACCAGGCTCTCACACTTGACCACGTTGAGGGCCTCGAGCTTGAGGCATCGCTCCAGGATGAACCACAGCGTCTTGTCCTGCAACTGCGTCAGACCGCTCAGGTCCAGTTCTGCACGTGCGCACGTGTTGTGTGGTGAGCTGATCAAGTTGGAAGTGTGTGTCGTGTGTCGTGTGTCGTGTGTCGTGTGTCGTGTGTCGTGTGTCGTGTGCGGTGGAGGACCAGTAAGTGACGGGCAGTGGGTGCCCAGATCGACGATGCCGCCCTGCGAAGAATCGGCCGTAAGATGGGAACAGTAGGCCAGGCTCAGAAACTCGAGCCGCGCCGCGCACTCGCTCTCGAGCAGGTGGCGCAGGCCCACGTTGCTGATGGCCGTCCCGCCCACGTTGATTCGCGTCAGCTCCCGTGCCGACTCCACCACCGCCTTCATGTGCGCGTCCCCGAACCCTGCAAGCGCGCGCGCGCGGCTTAGTGTTGTCGTGTCGCGTGTCGCGTGTCGTGTTGGCGCACCCCACACGCCAGAAACGTTGAGGTCGCGCAGGTGAGGGCAGTGGGACACGACGTGGACCACTCCCTGGCCGGTCACTCGCACGCAGCCGCCCAGCGCGAGTCGCTCGAGCCGCGCCAGGGCGCCCGTGGCGGCCAAACGCTGGAGTCCATCGTTGCTTAACTGCGGGCTGGTCCGCGTTAGCCACATCATCGCCGCACACCCACACGCATCACCGCACACGCACACGCACACGCGCATACCAGGAAGAAAGGACGAGCACGCGCAGGGTGGGTCCGAATGGGTCGAGGGCGGACAGGACGTCGTCGCTGACGGGGCAGTGGGAGAGGATGAGCGTGGCCAAGCGCCGGCAGCGGGCCAGCACCCGCCGCAGACTTGCCTCCTCGTTCGACACATCTACCCACGCACAGCCAACGAGCGCATCTCAGAAAAGATGAAAGATGAAAGGAGATGAAAAGATTCATAATCTGTTTTGTCACTCGGAGTGCAGCAATACCGTAGAGAGTGGCGCGAAGAGAGAGATCGAGTTGCGACTGCTCTTGCCACAGGAGATCGCGCCATTCGCGGCACACCTCTGTGTAGGCGGCCGACGCGCCAACGCCATCGTTGGACAGCGATTCGAAAATCTTGAGCTTCACCTCCAACGGCAAGTCCGACCACATCCTTCGGCAGAAAGAAAAATATATAAAAATAAATAAATTCTTTGGCTGTAATCTCTAAATGTGGGGAAATTACTTATTTACTGCTTGAACTCTACAAAGAAGGGAGTGGGAGAGGAAGAGAAGAGGTGTATGGACAAGAGAGGTGGTGATGATGGTGGGAGAATGGAGAGATGTCTAGATGATCCAGGACGCGCGCTGATCAACGTGATCGGGCGCATGCGAGGTGGTGGCGGAAGGCAGGGTCATGCCGCGGGCTCGCATCTCGCGCTGGTTGCGCCGCAGCATGCGCTCGGTCTCGCGCTTCTCGGCCTCGTAGCGCGCCCGCACGAAGTCCTTGTACTCCTTCATCTCCTTCAGGCTCTTGGGCGGCCCACGCGTCCACTCGGGGATCACGATCTCCGCCTCGCTGCCGTCGTCGTTTTCATCGTCCACTTCTTCGTCGTCGTCGTCGCTGCTGATGTCGTGCGGCTTCTGCTTCTGCTTTGTCTCCTTGTCGACGTCGGCGTTGTCCTCGCCGTCGTCGTCGAGGTCGCTGTCGCTCGAGGTGTCGCCCCAGCTGTCGTCGCTGCTCGACCGGTCGCGCAGCTGCTTCATCTTCTCCAACAGCTGGTCGATCTCTTCCTCGTACTTGGTCGCGATCGCAGCCGCCGCCGGCGTCAACGCGCGGCCGCCGCCAGTGCCATCAGCAGCGGCAACGTTGCCGGCCAGCAACCGCTTGCGCTCGCGGTCGATCTCGGCCTGCGACGCGCCCTGTGCCCGGAGGGCCTCGAGCATGCGCCGCGGGCTCTCGGCCGACGTCCACGCTGACGCCCCGCCGGCGGCAAAGCTCACCTTCTTCTCCGGCTTGTCGGCARCGACGCTCGTTGCGGACGACGATGAAGACGACGATGCCTTCGACATGCCCGGTCKCACGATGACGTCCTTCATCTCCTTGTCGCCATCGKTGTCGACGCCTGCAGTGGCCTTCGACTGGTGCTGGTCACGTTCACGCCGCCGCGGGCTGATGGCGGTGATCCAGCTGCCGTCGAGCTGTTGGCGCTGCTGGTGGTGGTGATTGTCGTCGGCGTCGTCGTCGTCGTCGAGCCCCTTCATGTCGGAAATGCCCTGGATGGGCGCCACGGTGATCTTCCGCTTCTCCCGCATCAGCATGTCGACGGCCGGCTGAACCCGCACCTCCTCCTCGCTCGACGTCGAGTCCTCGTCGGTGAGCTCATCCTCCTCTTCATCATCGTCATCGCTGCTCGTGCCGCTCTCGGCCTCCTCGGCGTTCTTGTCGACGTGGCTGTCGTCATCGTCTTCGGCGTTCTTAAGTTGGTCGAGCAGCTTTTCCTCGAGCTCCGCGGCGGCCTCGCTCTCCGCCTTCTGGTGGTGGGCGCCGGCCGACGCATTCGTGGCATTCCTCTGCTGTTGGGGTCCTCCAGCGCGCGGCGCCATGAGGAAGGGCAGGAAGACACCGCCCGACGGCGGCTTGCGCGGCGAAGCCGGCACGGCCTCGGCCGACTCCCTGACGTCCACGTCATCCGCCGACGACGATGGGCTGACGTCATCATCGGCTGCCGACGGCATGGCGACCGACGGCATCGAGGCCAGCGACGGGTTGTAGAGCGAGGGCAGCGACGGCGTCGAGTTCGAGGTACCGCTCGACTGGTGGTGGTGCATTTCTGTCGACGACGCGGAGGTGGCCTGCGGCAGCGCCGACGGCGAGGAAGATTCGTGCGGGGCCACCAGGGCGTCGGCGCTTAAGGTGGCAGTCGCCGTGGCCGAGGGGAGGCAGGTGAACGAGGACTGGCTGGCGGCGAACGAGGAGATGGGCGACGGCTCGGTCGGTACGAGCAGYAGCGGGTGGTTGGCCGGCGACGGGTACATGGGCGTGCCGTCGCGSGCCATCTTGACGCCCTCCATGTCCTGCGCGAGCATGAGCATCACCTTGAGCCGCTCCTGCTCGAACCGCTGGCGCTCCTCGGCGAAGCGCCTGCGCTCCTCCTCGAGCTGCCGCGCGGCCTCCTGCAGCTCGCGCTCCTGCTGGGCCGCGCGCTGGATCACCTGCGCGTGCGACGCGTCCGCCGCGCCGACGCTGGCCTTGCGCTGCTTCTGGGCCTGCTTGTTCACGCGGCCGCCGCCGACGCTGTTGCCGATGCGCACGGAGAAGAGGCGCGACACGTCCCAGTTGGACTTCTTGCCCTCGCGCTCGACCTCCTCGAGCGACATGACCTTGCCGGACTTGGTCTTGACCATCGTCTTGGCCTTCATCTGCTGCTGCTGCTTCTTCGCGTGGGCCGTGATCGGGTTGATGGTCACCGTCACGCTGTCCGCGGCGGCCGAGTTGGCGGTGGAGGTGGTGGTGAGCTTGTCGCGCTGCTTGCGGGTGGCGATGCTCCCGCTGCTGCTGCCGAAGAGGCTGTTGCGTCGCTTCTTCTCCCGGCCCATCCGCTCCATCTTCCGCCTTTCCTCGCGCTCCTCCTTCTCGAGCTTCTTGAGCCGCTTCTTCTCCTCCTTTTCCTTCTTTCTTTGTTCCTTCGTCGTCTTCGTCGTCGTCTTCTTGTCGCGCTTCGCCTTGGCCGACTCACTGTTGTGCGTCCGCAATGGTTTGTTAGTTGCCGTGTGTGCGGTGTGTGTGTGTGTGCGGTATGATCGGCACGTACGGATTGACAGGCATGTTAGTAAGTGAGCCGGAGCGGGAGAGCGACCGGCCGGAGAGGGCCGACGAGAAGGAGGAGATGTCGCGCGGGCTGTCCGAACGCGCGTCCTCGAATGAGTCGACGTCAAACGCGCTCGAGCCGACCGTCGAGATGTTGTCGTCGGTCGACAGCATAGACGCCGAGCCGTCGTCGTTGGTCGAATCGCCGTTGGGTCCGGTCATGATCACCGACGCGCGCCACAGCCGCTCGCGCGCGCTGTCGACCTGGCGGTTCCACTGCGACGCGCTCAGGCGGCCCTTGTCCCGCCGCTCGCGGAACTTGCGCTCCTCCTCGTCCTGCTTCTTCTTCTGCTCGCGCTCGAGCTTCTCCCGCTTCTTCCGCTGCTTGGGCGTCTCCTCGCGCACCACGCCGCCCACGGCTGCGCCGGCCGTGTTGCATCGGCGCCGCTTGGTGTTGACCGCCGTGGTCTCCTGGTCGTGCACTTGGTGTTGGTGTTCGTCGTCGACGTCCGGCCGCTTCACGTTGGCACCGCACTCGCACGGGTAGAAGCTCTGGCCCTTCTTGATGCTCACTGTGTTGTGTAAGGAGAATCGGTTGGTGAGCTCACCCAGCACGACACACGACACTGAGCGTCAAAACAAACCTTGAGCGTTGCAGCGATAGCAGGAGACGACGGCCACGTCGGGTTCAGGGTGGGTGCTGGCG
>CACVKS010000875.1:0-13300 GCA_902749335.1 Acanthamoeba triangularis
CGTCAGCCCAGGTGCTGACGTCAGCCGGCAGCTCCGACGAGTACCACATCATGAAGGAGAAGCGGTCGTCCATCGGCATGCACATCTACCCGCACCGGTCGGCCTCCTTCATCGGCAAGAAGATGATGCCCTTCGTCTACTTCCGCTGGGCCGAGCTGCTCTACCTGCGCGCCCACATCCTCGAGAAGAAGACCCGGCTCGAGAAGCTGATCCGCCTCACCGAAGTCGCCGAAGGGTAACACACAACACACGCACCGCACACGCACACGCACACGCACCGCACACGCACACGCACGGAGGGCTGACGGGGGAGTGCGCTGCGATAGGCTGCGGAGCGAGGAGGACGAGGCCCGGTGGGAGAAGGAGAAGCGGGAGGAGGTCGAGTACCTGCGCTACTACTCGGGCAAGCGCTACCGCGACGCCTTCCAGCTCCTCGACAACACCGAGTCGCGCAACATCGTCCAGCGCAACGACGACGAGGTGCGTGTCATGCGGCCTGTGTGCGTGTGCGGTGCGTGTTGTGCGTGTGCGGTTGTGTGCTCACGAGTGATGGTGGCCATCAGCAGCCCAAGTCGCTGGTCGAATCGAACGGCGCGCGGACGGCGAGCGGGGAGAAGAAGGACGCGCGGCGGTGGGTGATGTCGGCCTACCCGACCAACGCGGTCAAGGAGAACATCGCCCTGGCGTCGATCATGGAGCTCTACCGCTGCAATCTCGAGAAGCACGGTCGCTGGGGCGCGCTGGGGGGCGGCAGCCGACGCAGCGAAGAGGACCCTGGCGGCAACCCCAGCCCCAACCCCACCAACGGCAAAGAGCGAAGAAGCGGCAGCGACGCCGCAAAGAAAGAAGACGATAACGAAAGCGGCGGCGTGGAGCCGCAGGAGAAAAGAGCGAAGACGAAGAAGGAAAAGAAAGAAGCGAAAGCGGAAAGCGGCGGGAGCGCCAAGAAAAAGAAGAAGCACGGCGGCGGCAAGAAGAAGGGAGGAAGCGAAGAGGCCGAGAAGAGCGAAAAAAAGAACGAAGCGGGGGCACCGGAGGCGGTGGTGGTCGAGTCGGACCGGGCTCGGCGGCGCCGCGAGCGGGAGGAGGCCGAGAAGGCCCTGCTCATGCAGGAGATGAAGAAGGCCAAGGACGTGGCCCGCAACAAGAACAAGATCCAGCGGCCCGACGACGAAGACGACGACAACGACACCGGCGACGCGCGCAAGCTTCGCATTGTTGTCGACGAGGACGTGCTCAGGGACGAGCAGCTCACCACCGCCGCCGCCGCCGCGTCGGTCGACAACAATAGTAAGTCCGATACCACCTCTGCTAAAAAGAACGAAAAAAGCGACGGCGGCGGCGGACGAAAAGCGAAAACGAAAGCGAAGGAGGGAGGGAGCGGCAAGGCTTCGCCGGCCGAGGCCAAGGCGCAGTACGGGCGGGCGCGCCAGGCGCCCAAGAAGGCCCCCAGCATCTCGGCCCAGCTGCGCAGCCAGAAGCTCAAGACCTTCGACGACGACTGGCTCCCGGCCGAGTGCCTGAGCGACGACCTCTTCCTGAGCGTCGTCAAGAACTGCCCCGTGCAGGAGGTCATTCTCGGCGCCGACGCCGCGCGCCGCGCGCGCAAGGACCTCGCAGCGACGAACTGCTCGGCGCGCGAGGGCAACCCGTCGGGCGGCGCGGCGGCGACGAAGAAGCGGCGTGGGGGCAGCCCGAGCTCGGAGAACCTGTACCTCGAGCGGCGCGAGCGGCGCAGCGTCCAGATCTCGGGCGTCGATGACATCGACATCGGTCGACACTCGGCGGCGAGTCAGACCCATGGGTCGTCGACACGTGACGGAGGCGGAGGCGTCGCCACGTCGTTTGCGTCGACGCGGCGCGTGCTGACCTCGCCCTTTGCGTCGTCGTCGTCGGCCACCCTGCCGGCGCCGGGCTCCTTCGCCACCCGCTCGTTCTCGTCGTCGGCCTCGGCGCCGCGCGGCAGCGGCATCGCCGGCGGCTCGGCCACCGCCCCGCCGGCCATCTCCGTCGACGCCCTCCAGAAGGCCGCCGCCTCGGGAAGCTTCAACGAGCTCACCCACCTCACCCTCAAACGATACGAGGTGCGCGTGTGTCGTGTGTCGTGTCGTGCGTGTGTCGTGTGTTGTGTTGTGTGTCGGTCGTGCGTGTGTCGTGCGACTCACGTTCGCGTTGGGTGGTGCAGGACATCACGGACGCGCAGCTGGAGTCGATTCTGCGGATCCAGTACACGACACTGACGTCGCTACGACTCGAGGGCTGCCCGCAGCTGTCGGACAAGACCCTGCAGCACCTGGCCTCGTCCCTGTTCGGACCGAACCTGCGCCACCTCTCGTTCAAGAACTGCCCGCGCATCACCAACCGCGGCGTGCTCGACCTGGTCAAGACCACCACCAGCCTCGTCTCGCTCTGCCTCGACGGCTGCGAAAAGATCTCCAACAAGCCCATCATCTACCTGGCCAAAGGTGCGTGTCGTGTCGTGTCACATGCGTGTGTCGTGTTGTATAATAACACAACGACGTGTGTGTGTTGTTGTGTGTGTTGTGTGCGGCGGCGCAGGTTGCCCGAGCCTGCGGCACCTGTCGCTGATGGGGTGCAAGAAGATCTCGGACAAGTCCATCACCGAAATCGCCAACCACACCACCAACCTCGCCTCGCTCCGCGTCTCGTCCGATCGCGTCACCGGTACTCTCGCATTACTCCTCCATGCCCTCCACTCGCGTTTTCATCGTCTAACGACTGTGCGCGTGTATCATGTGCGTGTGTGCCATGTGTCGTGTCGTGCGTGTGTTGCGTGCAGACGCCTCGCTGGTTCTAATGGGCAAGAAGCTGCCACAGCTCTACTCTCTCACGATGGCCAACTGCAACATCACCAACGAGGTGCGCCGACGAGCTCAACCCATTCCAAACATTCCATGATATCTTGGAAATCATTCATTTTATTTTATTTTATTTCTCTTTTTAAAAAAAACAGGGGCTGCAAGCTGTGTGCTGGGGCGTGGCGGCGTCGCAGCTGACGCACCTGTGCTTCGTCGAGTGCGACAAGATCGGGGGCAAGGAGCAGCTCCTCTTCAACGTGGTGCACCGGTGCCCCAACCTGCTCTACCTCCACGTCAAGAAGTCCTCCCCGCCCGCCGGGAAGAAATGAGGAAGAACGAAGAAGAACGAAGGAAGGGCCACCGCATAGGCGCTCAACTCTACCCTTCGAACCACCCAGCGCTCACTGTAAAACAAAAACTTCAGAATAAAAGTCCAAGTCTCGGCTCGGTTGTGTGAAAGGAAAGGCGCGTCGTGTGCCCTAATCTTGAGCCCGCTCGGGGCAGTGACCTGGTGGTGGTGGTGGCCCAAGGTGGAGGCCCAGGTGCGCGAGCAGCGAGCGGAAGAGGAGCTGCCGTTGGGGCTCGCCGCGCTCCAGGGCGGGCAAGAGCCGCGCCAGGTGCGGGTCGTCCGCGTACGCGGCCCGGAGCAGGTGGGCGTCGTGTTCGGGGTGTACGCCGCACAGCACCGCCTTGCCCTGGCCCACAGCGCAGCTCACGATCGCCACCGGCTTTGCCACGTCACCACCACCACCATCACCATCATCGTCATCGAGCGAAAGGCCATTGTAGTGGGCCAGGGCAAGCCAGGCCTGGTCTGCACCGCCGCCGCCGCCGGCGAAGCAACAGCCGCCGTTGTAGTAGACGGGCACGGCGGCGAGGGCCGGGTCGAGCTGCGTGGCGTCGAGGCGAGCCGCGCGCGAGCCGCGCTCGCTGGCGTAGTCGAACTGGCCGGGCGGCACCAGCGGCCCGCACGCCGTGCCCGCGTAGAAGGCGAGCTCGCGGTCCTCGCACACCTCGAGCCCAGTCGCCGCGGGGCTGCCCTTCTCGAACTCGACGCGGGCGCAGCCGTAGTAGCCGCCCGCGCAGAGGCCCAGGTAGCGGCCCCCGGCCTCGACCCAGGCGCGGATGCGGGCGTTGCCCGCGCCGCGTAGCGCCCGGTCGTAGGGCCGATCGGCGCCGCCGGGCATGACCAGAAGGCAGGCCTCGCTCGTCCACGGCAATGTCGCCTCGTCATCTTGTTGCTTGATGCGCTTGCTGTCGATGAGCCTGACTTCGTGTAGGGACTGGTCCAGGTGCTGCCGCAGGCTGTGCAGCGTGTGCTCGAGCGATCGGGGACCCACCCCCTCGTCGTCGTATACGAACACCACCCTCTTGGCCTCTCCCAGTCGCCGCTCGCCGCTCGGCTCTTCATCCACAGCCAGCGTTGCCCTCATCTTTGGCGTGGTAGAAAGCAAAAGAAAAAGGAAAAGTAAAAGGAAATGGAAATGGAAATGGTTTTTTCTTTGGCGGAAGGCAGGCTCAGTTGTACTCGGCCTTGACGTTGTTGGGGTGCTTCTCGCCGGTCTTGCCCTCGACGAAGGCGTCCACGTTCTTGACGGTGGTCTGGGCGATGTTGTCCAGCGCGTCAATGGTGAAAAAGGCCTGGTGGCCCGTCACCACCACGTTGGGGAACGTAAACAGCCGCGCCAGCACCGCATCCGAAATGATCTGCACCATCGACGCAACGCACCATGTCAGTCGTGTGCCGTGTGTGCGGTGTGTGCGGTGTGTGCGGTGATGTGTGTGCGGTGTTTGCGTGCGGTGATACCTCGGCAGAGTGGTCCTCGAAGAAGTAGGCCTCCTCCTCCTCGTAGACGTCGAGGCCGGCGTAGCCAATCTGCCCGGTCTTGAGGCCGTTGATGAGGGCCGACGTCTCGATGAGGCCGCCGCGCGAGGTGTTGACCAGCATGACGCCGCGCTTCATCTTGGCGATGGACTTGTCGTTGATCATGTGTCGCGTCGACTCCAGGAGCGGCAGGTGGAGCGAGATGATGTCCGACTGGGCCAGGAGCTCGTCCAGCTCGACGTACTTGGTGTTCTTCTTCTGCTTGACAGCCTCGTTCTGGTAGACGTCGTAGCACAGCACCGTGCACCCGAACCCGATGAGGATGTCGATCAGGCACCTGCACCCCCACAATCTCGCTCGTGTCAGCGACGTGGACACCGACCAACGACCCGCGACAAACAACGCGTGATGGTGGTGAGAGTGTACACTCCGATCTTGCCGGTGCCGACGACGCCGACGGTCTTGCCGTGAATGTCGAAGCCGAGCAGGCCCTGCAGGGCAAAGTTGCCCTCCCTCGTGCGGTTGTAGGCCCTAAACGAATAGTACGAATGAGACACAATAAAATAAGTAAATATAAGATAACGTAATAAAATTAACACACACACAACAACAACAACAACGCGTGGGCACATGCGTACTTGTGTAGCTTGCGGTTGAGGGTGAGAATGAGTCCCATGGCGTGTTCGGCCACGGCGTAGGGCGAATAGGCCGGCACGCGCACCACCTGGATGCCGTGCACTGCACACGACACACACGACACACATAACCAACGCCAGAAAAACGTGAGTGTGGGTGCGTGAGAAGGTGGAAGAGGATGTGTTAACCCTGGCAGGCCTTGAGGTCGACGTTGTTGTAGCCGGCGCAACGCAGCGCGATGAGCTTGACCTTCATGTTGGCGAGCTCCTCGATCACCTTGGCATCGGCCCGGTCGTTCACGAAGATGCAGATGGCGTCCGAGCCGACCGCCTCGCGGACCGTGCGCTCACTCAACCGCTCGGGGCAAAAGTTGAACTCGTACTTGCCCTGCACACCGCGCAGCTCGCGTGTGAGTGTCGTGTGTCGTGTGTCGTGCCGTGTGTCGTGCCGTGTGTCGTGAGCGGTACCTCGGAACCATCTTTGTTGGCCTGGTCGAAGGGTCCCTTCTCATAGGGCTTGAAGTCGAAGAAGGTGATGGTGAACTTGGTGTGGGTCTGCTTCTTGCGGATGAGCTTGCTGTTCTCGCGCAGCTGTTTG
Organism: Acanthamoeba triangularis; assembly: GCA_902749335.1. Lineage (NCBI taxonomy): Eukaryota > Discosea > Longamoebia > Acanthamoebidae > Acanthamoeba > Acanthamoeba triangularis. Next base: position 5,878 of record CACVKS010000875.1, read on the forward strand.
GAGAAGACCACCAGGAGCTTGGCCGCGAGGGTCGAGTCGCTGACGCCCAACAGCTCGTGGAACTCCTTGGCTCCGAGCGTCCACACCACAGTCTCCTCTTCGCACTGCGCGTGTTCGTTGTGCGGGCGTAAGCGGTGTCGTGTCGTGTTGCGCGTTGTGTGTCGTGTCGTGTGTCGTGTGTGGTGTGTGGTGCGTGCGAGAGCGTGGAGACACGCACCACAAGGGTGGCGAAGCAGGGGTCCTGGGAGAAGAGGTGCAGCATGCCCGAGACGTCGTCCTGGCCCAGCTCGTCCACCGGAATTCCGCCCTTGACCCGCTTGACCTTGCCGCTCTCGATCAAAAACATCGCTACACGAAAAAATAAAAGAAAATAAAGATGAATAAATGAATCGTGGCCCAAAAGGCAGCAAATCAAGCAGTGCCGTGTAGCAGTGTTGCAAGAATTGGGGGGAAAAAATCATGAAGATATCTACACAGAAAATCGTGGCGCTATACTCAGATTTTTAACGTTTGATTGAGTGCAGGTCAGGGCCTGCAGGGCGAGTGGGGTACGTACCAGGCTGGGGCTCGCCCTCCTTGGCCAGCACGTCGCCCTTGGCGTGCTTGCGGCGCTTGAAGTGGGTGGCCACCGTCTTGACCAGCTCATCGTCGTCGATCTCGGCAAAGATCGGCAGGCTCTTCAAAAACTCGGTCGCGTGCTCCGTCTCCTGTGCCATGCTCTTCTTCTGTCCAAGGTTTGGTTATTGTTGTGTGGCCAGCACACTCAAGTGAGCGTTCGCAGTCGCTCGTTTCGTATGTCGACAAATAACAAGAAATTCGCTTAGAAATGCAGCAAAAATCAATCAAATGATTTCCTTTGCGCAACCAAGAGGAAAAGAAAGGAAAATAAAAGGGAAAAACCGATCTCAGACGCGCGCCTTGGCCCACTCGACCAGGTCGGTGAAGAGAAGCTGGCGCGAGGGCTCCTGCAGGAGGGCGTGCTTCCAGTTATCGAAGTACTTGGACTGCTTGTCCCTGTGCATACGCATGTCAGAACCGCACACGCACACGCACACGGAAGGCACACCACGACATGACACACAGCGTACTTGCTGTTCTTGGCGTTCTGGATGAGGTACTCGCCGCCGGCCATGTTTGTGGCGATGTCGTCGGTGCCGTAGATGATGAAAAAGGGGTAGGTCGTCTTGGTGGCGGCCTCGCTCTTGATCTTCTCCATGGCCCCCAAGATCTGCGCGCCCCATCGCGCAGTCACGTACCCCTTGTAGGCCAACGGGTCCGCCATGAACGCGCGATCTGCCCAGGATAGGCGTAGTGTGCCGTGTCGTGTGGTGTATCGTGTGGTGTATCGTGTTGTGTGTGCGTGCGTCAGCCTCTCAGATTTTTAGGGAAGAGGCGAACGAGGCGAACGCACAGCGGTCCTTGTCGGCGACAATGTTGTCGTCATCGAGCGCGCCCACCTTGAGCTTGGGCATGTAGTGGGAGAAGAACCTGCGTGATCCAATAGGATAGTGTCAGGGGTGGTTGGTGGCAAGGAAAGGAAATCGGCGCAGCGCGGGGGAAGCACGCACTTGGCGGCTTCGATCTGCCAGGGCGCGGCCGAGCGAGGGTCGGGAATGATGGCCGGCGCCAGCAGGATGACGCCGCTGAAGAACGACGGCCGCTCGTTGGCCACCAGCGTCGCGATCGTGCCTCCCATCGACGTTCTACACACGCACACGCCCTAGGAGTTAGAATTGCGGTCCGCAAAAGGCTCAGCGCTGGTGCACTCGAGGGTACCCGGAGAGGAAGCGCGGGAGGGCCTTGAGGTGCGGGTGCTGCTCGAGGACGGTGTCCAGGAACTGCGTGTAGTCGGTGATGTAGTCGTCGAACTCTTCGATGTAGACGCGCTCGCCCTCGCTCTGTCCGTGCCCTGCTCAATCAACGACAACGACCATTTTCGAAGCGAACATCAATGGTGAGTAGCGCAATGGGGCGGAGGCTCGCCAAGCGAGAGCACGCACCTTGGTGGTCGAGGCAGAAGAAGGCGAACGAGTTGTTGGTCCACAGCTGCGCGAACTCGTGGTATCGGCCGCAGTGGTCGCCGAACCCGTGCGAGTAGAACATCACTCCCCTGTTTTTATTATTATTATAATTAAAAGTAATATTTGAAATAAAAACAATAATGATTAGAAAAAAGTGCCCAAGCGCGTCCCTTGTGCCGGCATTTTAAATAATAGTGATAATAATCAAAATAATAAATTTAAATATAATAAAATAGAAGAAGCAAAATAAGGGAAGGAGCTGGTTCCCAGAGGCGGTTCGTTCCGTACTTGAGGGAGGCGGAGGAGGCGGGCAGCCAGACGTAGTGGTGCAGCCAGAGGCCCTGCGCGTTGCGGATGTGCTGGGGCGATGGCTGGTGGTCGTGCCGCGGTACGGCGTGCTTGTCGTGCAGCAGCGGCTCTACGCTCCACGCGGCCCACGCCGCCAATGCCACCACGACCAACGCCCGCACCACCAACGCGCCATACGCGGCAGCCGAGGACGAGGTCGTGCTTGAGGTCGAGGTGGAGGTCGCGTTGCTCTTCTTCTTGCTCGTCATCTGTGCTTGTAAAAACAAAATAAATAATAAAAAACAATCGCTTATCACCGGCGAAGTCAAGGGAAAATCCCCATTTGGTCGAAATTTCGAGATTCTGTCGACACTATGCCAGGAATTTTTGTCCTTGTTCGGTTTGGTATCTTTCGTAATTACTTGGGCTTCTCGTCGGTGATGGTCTGGGAAAGGTGGACGAGGAGGTCCGAGCAGCAGTTGAAGAAGCCGAAGGTGTCGCCGCCCAGCTTCTTGAAGTCGAGCAGGTACCGGCCCGACGTGAGCTTGAACAGCTGAATCGACAGCTTGACCCGCTTGCTGCTCGCCGCGGTGGTGGTGGCACCGCTCGCGCTGAGGCTGCCGCGCCGCTCGACGTTCGTCGTCGCCGATCGGCCTCGTCGCACCGGCGTCGTCGTCGATGATGAAGAAGACGACACCACGCCGTCCTCGCTTCGTCGTCGCGTTGTCGACCCTGGCTCACCCTCCTCCTCATCGGCAGCCGCCGCGTCGCTCGTGTCGCTCTTCCGCATCGTCGACGTCGTCTTGTCCCGCGACCCCATCATGGCCATCATCGCCGCCATGATCGACCCCCGCTCCGACTCCCCGCTTGCCCGCCGCTCTCGCCCACTTCCACCGCCGCCGGTGCCGCCGCCGTCCAGGACGATGATCTCTCGCCCCGGGCTGCTGCCGCGCCGGTTCGGCGGGCTGATGGACCGCTCGCGACTGCTGGCCGACCGCTCGCGTCGTCGGCCCTTGTTGCTGGGCGCGGTCGGCGTCGAGTCGCTGACGCCGCCAGGGGCGATGTCGCCTCGTGGGCTGGTGAAGGCGCTGCTGGTGCGGTGGGTGAGGTCCTCGCCGCTCGACGACGAGAAGATGCCGCGCTCGCGGTCACTGCGRTCRCTGCGGTCGCTCTCGGCCTCCTCGCTCGCGTCGTCAAAGTTGCCCACCTGGCGACATCGCACCTGGTACGTGCTCACCTGCTTCCATTCCTGCTCGTCGTGTGTGCGGTGTGTGCGGTGTGCGGTGTGCGCGGTGTGTGCGGTGTGTGCGGTGTGCGCGGTAAGCATTGAGATAGAGAAGGGTAGCGGCGGCGACAATGAGGGGGAGTGTACGAAGCCAGTGGCTTTGAGGGCGAAGAGGACGTGGCGCATGATCTCTCGCGGGTGCTTGGACGAGACGATACCTAGATACCACTTCTTGGCCTCCTTGCGGCTGCTCTCGAGCAGCTTGGCCTTCTCGCCGTTGATGGCCGGCGCCAGCGGCGGCGGCGAGATCAGGCCTATGGGCGCGGCGCCCACCGCGGCCGCAGTTGCAAACGGCGACTGCGACGGCGGAGGAGAGAAGAGCGCCGCCCCGTGAGGCGTTGGTCGCGTGAACACATCCAAGTCCTCCTGTAGTCGTGTCGTTGGTCGTGTCGTGTGTCGTGTTGCGTGTTGCGTGTTAGACACTAGCATGCGGCAGTGGTGATATGTCCATAGCGTACCGTCTCATAGGCGCTGTCGCCTGGAGCAAATGCTGTTGAAGAAGAAAAGAAAAAGAGAAAAAGAGAAAAAGAGCACGGTTGAGTAACAAAAAGATAAAGCAATGAGGGAAGAGAGTGTGGTGCGCCACCTTTGTACTCGTACATGCGGCGGGCATCGTGAATGAGGTGGTAGGCCACCTTGATGTCGTTTCCCTGTGACTGTGGCGACGAACCGTCTTCCTCCTCCAGCGACGCCTCCAGCAGCAGCGGAATGGCCGCCTCTCTCGTCATCTCAAATTTCTGTACAACACGACACACGACGACACAACGCGACCCGCGCGTCAAAACGGGTCTGGTGGAACGACTGGTAGGGTGAGGGGAGGGTTACGGTGAGGATCTCCTGGAGGACGTCCTCTTCGATGTCCTCCTCCCGCGCCAGCGTGATCTTGACCGGAGTGTACTTGAGGTACTCGGGCAGGTTCACCTGGTACCATGGATGCGCCCTGCGTCGCGACACACGACACACACGCGGTACACACAGGATAAGCACCGCGAAGGAAGGGGAAATGAAGCGAGTGCCGGCGGTACTTGATGTCTTCTATAGTGGCCCGCGCCAGGGCGTCGACGTTGAGCATCGACATGATCAAGCTGCGGCAGCCTGCGACCACCACCGAAAAAAATAAAATAACAAATGTGAGGTTTGACCGAGGCGCGTGTGATTGTGCGCGTGCGCGTGCGATGGTGCGTGTGTCGTGCTGGAGACGTACCCGGGGTCACGTGGGAGGGAATGGTGTAGGCGCCCAGGCGGATCTTCTTGAAGAGGTTCGGGATGTGCTCGTCGTCGAAGGGCAGTCGCGCGCACACGAGCGCGTAGAGGATCACCCCACAGCTCCACACATCGACCTCCGGCCCGGCATACATCCTGGAGCCACATTGTCAGGTCTGGTCAGCCCCAGTCGCATACGAGCGCTCGGTGTTTGCGGCGGCGCGAGTGCGTGCAGGTGCGTGGCGCGGCGCGGCGCATGAGTTGAGTGAGAGAGGCAAGCGTACTGGCCGGAGATGACTTCGGGCGCGGCGTAATTGGGCGACCCGCAGCTCGTCGTCAAAAAGTCGCCGTCTTGCATAAAATTGGACAACCCTGGTACCCCGTGAGAGCAGCATGCCCCAAACGGTCAGTCGAACAACCAACTCGAGAAAAACAAAACAAAACAAAACAAAACAAAATAATTAAAAAATAGAATACCGAAATCGGCAATCTTAACGTTCTGGTGCGAGTCGTCGAGCAGGAGGTTCTCCGGCTTCAGGTCCTGTTATTGGGGGAGGGGAAACGTCTTCAGGATCAAGGCCAGGGCCAGGGCCAGAGTGTGCAGTGGTGGGTGTGCCACGCGCGCGTACCCTATGTACAATCCTGTGCCGGTGGCAGTAGTCCACGCCCGATATGATCTGCTGGAAGAATCGCCGCGCGTCGTCTTCCGACAGCTGGCCCATGGTGGTACAAGAAAACGGAAGGAATGTTAAAAACAATATAAATATAAATATAAATATAGTGGGGAGGTGGTGGCCATGGGAGACTATCAGAGACCTTGCCGTGAGACACGATGTAGTCGAACAGCTCGCCGCCGGACACGTACTCCATGATCATGAAGATGTCCGACGCCGTCTCGATCACCTCGTAGCTGCAGTGACGCGTCGTGGAACACGAGTTAGTACCACCGGACCGGCTGGGCGGGTGGTGCGTTGCCAGCGCTGGCCACACCACGCAACGCAACGCAACGCGATGGAAGAAAAAGTAGTCCAAGGAGAGTTGGAGGGCGGCGAGCGTACAGCTTGATGATGTGCGAGTGTCGGAGGAATTTGAGCATTTGGATCTCGCGCTGGATCTTCTCGTCCATGCGCGGGAGGGCCTTGATCTTGGACCGGTTCAGTATCTTGATCGCCACCTTGTGCCCCGTCACCTCATGCTCGGCCACTGCGTCACCCCAAAGAAAGTCGTAGCACACGACCAACGACACGCACGACCGCACGACCGCACACGCACACCGCCAGCGCGAGGGTGAGTTGGAGAAGAAGAGAGAAAAGGAGGGTGGTGAGACCTTTGACCTTGCCGAAGGAGCCCACGCCCAGCGTCTTGCCCAGGCGGTACATGCCAATGCGCAGCACGCTGCGTTCGTTCGACATGGCCATCTGCCGGGGTCGAGTCGTCAGCAATCAAACCTCAACCGGTTTCTTTTGATGATTGCTCAATCATCACAAGAATTGACAGAGAATTAGAAAATGAAAATAGCTGCAGATTGATAGAGAGATCGTGCGTAGGAACATATAACGTGTGTAGAATTTTAATTATTAAAAGGGGGGCCATCGTTGACAGATTTTGGGAAACGTAGAAAACGAGCGCGTACAGATTTGTCCTTGGCATTGACACCAGTTCGCATCATCTCTGGCGAGATCCCGATCAAACGCGGCCTCAAATCAAACAAACCTTGTCTCCTCGCGAATAGTTATGACTGAGTTGATCTGCACCACGCCACTCTTTGTCTGATCTTAAAAATAAATAGATAAATTTATTCTTTGTTTTCTTCAACTTTTCTGTCGGAATCTCCACGCCATTTCCATTTCCACAAAATGCAACCTCTGCAGGTGTGGGCAGAGAGGCATAGAACTGATGCAGTGGTGAAGGCAGGAGGAAGTTCTGAGAAGTGAACTGCAGCTGAAGCTGAGAACAGAAGGTGGTGAGATGATTCCTCATAAACACACGCACACCCACTGCAACAAGCACACCCCAGATGAATCAAGGGCAGTGTAACAGCTGGAATTCTTTGGCCATTTTGAGGCATAGCAGGGGCTCTCACTCGCGCTTGTCGCTTCGGGGCTTCACCACTGAAATCCTCAAACTGTTCGACTCTTGCGGCGCCTGCGGTGGTCATGCGTGTCGTGTGTACGGTACGTGTCATGTGTTGTGTGCGGTGAGTTACAAAAAAACCACAAGTCGTTTTTGTAGTGAAAGAAGGGAGGCGCGACGTACGCCGAGGTCGTATTTGAAGGGCTTCTCGCCAAAGTTGCAGACGCCGACTGCGCCCGGGCTGGTGAAGCACACCACCGGATAGAACACGCCCTGCACCCGCGTGTACGACGGCTCTGAACGCACGACACACACGCACCAACCATCATCAGCCCCTGTGTGCGGTGTGAGCGTGTGCAGTGTGTGCGATGGCACGCACCGAGTCGCTTGCCGTTGCGGGTGAAGAAGATGGTGTCCTTGTTGATGCCGGCGCCCACCACATCGCCCGTGCCCCACGGGCGCTCGGTGTACCGCGACCCGTCCTTGAACACCTCCTTCTTCATCTCTTCACCCATCACACCGCACACGCCATCCACACACGCGCCTTTGTCAG
>CACVKS010000876.1:0-14382 GCA_902749335.1 Acanthamoeba triangularis
CCCCAAGAGTTCTATTTCTTTCGTTCTTCGCTTTCGCGTCCTTCGCTCTTTTAGTCGCTTTTTGACACTTGTGGTCGATGCATTTGTTAGATTCCAGCGGTAGTAGCACGGACGTCGGCGCGATCGTCGGTGGCGTGGTGGGCGGCGTGGTAGCTTTGCTATGCTGTCTTGCCATCATCGGCGCCATCCTCTTCTTCCTGTTCGCCAGGAAGTGCGTCACCTCCCTCCACGCACGCACACGCGCAACCGCACACACGCACACACACGTGGCGATTGCGACTGACGTTTTATGTCTGCCACAACGCTATTCACACAGCTACCGCAAGCGCGAGAAGCAGCTGGCCTACGCCCTGCAGAACACCCCGCTCTCCATGCTCGAGAACTCGCTCGTGGAGATGGAAAACGAGATGGCCCAGATGACCCCCTTCGATGGCGAGAACTCCATGTATGACCCTCCCCCGCTCCGTCCATTTCCTTAGTGGCACCGCGGCGTTTTCCACGGCTAACGCGTGTGTCGTGCCATGTGCCGTGTGTCGCTCTCAGTCTGTACCAGATCAACGATGCGATGTTCCCCATCCACCTCGATAAGACCTTCCTCGACTTTGGCGTCGATTCCCACAAGCAGTGCCCCATCAACACCGTCCTCACCGACGTCCTCGTACGCGCACCTCCCCCCCCCCATTTCGCTTTTCGTTCTTTGCCTTTTCGTCTTCGTTCTTTGTTTTTCTTTTGCTTATTTTTTTCCTTCTTCTTTTCTCATAATTCATTTTTTGGCATCAGATGCTCGAGAACACCGGAAGGGACAAGGTCGAGTTCCGGTTCCACCACACGCTGCGGAACCACAAGATGTCGCTCCTCTTCACGCCCAACCGCGGCACCATCAAGCCCGGCAAGGTCAAGGAGATCAAGGTGGAGCTCGTCATGAAGATCACCACCACCATCAACGAACCCGTCGTCATCGAGGCCATCGGTAAACACCGCCCCCCGCCGCGCGCACAGTCGTCTCCCCGACCGCACGCACCGCACCGCACACACTCACACGCACACGCACACGCTTCGACAGATCAAGGCCACATCGTGCTGAACGTCAAGAAGGAGGCCGAGCTGTCGACGATGCTCGACTACGAGGAGATCACGATCAACGGCCCGCCCATCGGCGTGGGCGGCTTCGGTAAGGTGTTCCGCGGCCACTGGCGCGGCGCCGAGGTGGCCGTCAAGGTGCTCCGCGACCAGAACCCGCACATCAAGGAGCTCACCCAGTTCAAGAACGAGATCGAGATGGTCAACAAGCTGCGCCACAAGAACATCGTCAACTTCATCGGCGCCGTGAGGCACGTACCCCCTCGCGCGCGATGTGTGTCGTGTCGTGTCGGTCGTGTCGTGTCGTGTCGTGTCGGAGTTGAGCGCTGACGATCGTGTGCGTGTGTGTGTGTGTGGCGCTGATGGTGGTGATGATCATTAGATTATTTCCCTGTCGGGCAAGGCCGACATAAACGCCAAGCTCACCGATTTCGGTACTTCCCGCGCTGTCGGCGCCGGTAGCGAGGACTTTACCTTCACCAAGGGTCTCGGCACTGTACGTCCTTCTCCCCCCCACCACCGCACGATACGACACACACACACACACACACACACACACACACGTACACACTACCGCACACGACACGACAAGACACGCGTTGTCGTAGTAAGCAGCTGACAATAATGTGGTGTTGCACGCACAGCCGATCTACATGTCGCCGGAGATTCTGGGCCATCAGGACTACACGGAGAAGGCCGACGTGTACTCGTTCGCGATCATGCTCTGGGCGCTCGTGGTGGGCAAGGAGCCCTACAGCGACTTCAAGAACTCGTGGGACATCGCCCGGTTCGTGACGGCCGGCAAGCGGCTCGACGTGCCCAAGAACGCCGGCGCGCTCATGATCCACCTCATCACGGCCTGCTGGGCGCACAACCCCGACGAGCGCCCGTCGTTCGACGAGATCGTGCAGGAGCTCCAGTCCTACGTCAACGTCAAGAAGTACGGCGGCGACGAGGCCTCCGGCGACGCCGTCACCGAGGGCGACGCCTCCAGCTACGGCTTCGGCTCGCGCGCCAACGAGTCCCGAGGCATCTCCAAGAGTACACATCCCCCTTTTTTATTTTAATTTATATTTTATTTTTATTTTTATTTTATCATGTTATGTTACATTTGTTGATTTTGAGATCATTATTAATTTTATTACAAAACAAACAAAAATATAATTTAGACTCGGGAGGCAAGAGCTCGAAGAACAACACGAGGAATTCGAGGAACACGACGCGCAACACATCGAGCGGCGGCAGCGGCGGCCCGCCCTCCAAGAACACCTCGGCCTTTGGCTTCACCAAGCCCAGCTCGCGCGGCAGCACCAGGGAGGGCTACGCCGCCGGCATCCCTGCCCCGGCCGCCACTGTCGTACGTGTCGCTGCCCGGTCGTGCGTGTGTCGTGGACCAGACTGGTCGATTAAGCGTGTGCCGCGGCACTGGCTGACCTTTGTTTGCTCGCGGGCGACACACAGGACTCGAGCGACGATTCGAGCGATGAGGACGTGGCGGGTGAGAAGGGCAAGGCCACGCTCAAGAGCAAACTCAAGAAGGCCGGCAAGAACGTCACCTGGGACGAAAACAACTGAACCTAAACTCCCCCCCCTTTCCTCTGGGTCTTCTCTCTTTCTATTTGTACTTTTACGATCAATTTCTCCAATAGGATAATCTATTCCTCAACATTTTTATAAACCAGGCACAAACCAGCACACGACATTTAATTGTTTTTTTGTCTTGTGGCCATATAATGGGGTTGCCAATGAAATATATTGAGGAGTAGTATGTAGGAGTATATAGGCGCAGTATGCAATATATGGCAACGCGTTTAGGGCTGGACGACCGAGTTGGCCGAGAAGATGGGCTCCCAGTCGGCGCAGCGGTTGGACTCGAAGAAGGGCACGGTGGTCGTGGGCGGGTTGAGGCTCGCGTCGGTCTGCTGCCAGAGGAACGCGTAGGGCTTGTTCTTCTTGTACTTGGGCCACTGGCTCGGGTCGGGCTTGCCCTTGTCGGCGATGCGCGACCAGGCGGCGATCATGCGCGCCGCGAGCGCGTAGTCCGACGGGGCGAACGCGTAGGGCGTGTAGACCGTGGCGTTGAAGATGTAGGGGAGCTCGTTGCCGTGGGCGGCCTCGAGGAACTGGTCGGGGTAGTTGGGGCTCGTGTAGTCCCACAGGTAGGCGTAGACCGACGAGCCGTGCTTGGCGAGGTAGGGCGCGGCCAAAGTCGATCCGCAATTAACATAAAAATCGCCGAGGATCTGGCCCGAGCCATACCAGTAGCCGACGTCGGCGGTGTTGCCGGCGTACGAGTTGAAGATCTCGTTCATCTGGGTGCTGGTGAGCCAGTAGGACAAGCTGGTGGTGTAGACGCTCTTGATGTAGTCGGCCTCGGTAAGGGCGGCGGTCGGGCCGCGGAAGCCGTTGCGGGTGAAGGCCATGTAGTTGCCCTCGTCGGCGTTGTAGCCGATGACGATGTTGACGTCGGTGTTGTAGTCGCCGTTCTTGATCAGGTTGTAGGGCTGGTTGGTCAGGAAGACGCCATCGACGGAGGGCTGGAAGTAGTTGACGAGGCCCGAGGTCGACACGATGGTCTTGGCGGGCAGGGCGCGCATGCAGGCCAGCACGTCGGCGGTCGCGGTCTGGTTGCAGCCCTTGGAGGCGGCCCACTTGAGCGAGGCGGCCTGCTGCTGGGCGAGGGTGGGGAGGACCCACTGCCAGGTCGAGTGGAGGATCACGTTCTGGGCGTAGGTGAGGTATTTGGCCGGGTCCGAGTACTTGTGGACCATGGTGTGGAGCATGGCGGCGTTGCCGCCGGCGCTCTCGCCGAAGAGGGTGATCTCCTTGGGGTCACCGCCAAAGTTGGCGACGTTGTTCTTGACCCACTCGACGGCGAGGATCTGGTCCTGGAAGCCGACGTTGGTGCTGCCGGCAGCGGCGAGCTCCGGGAGGTTGAAGAAACCGAAGGTGTTCAGACGGTACTGTGTAACGCAACCACATCAAGCCATGACGGAGTTAGGAAAAACAACCAAGAAGAACGAAAGGACGAAAAAAAGACCGAAGACGAAGAAGAATGAAAGCGACGGAACAAAAAAAAGATAAAAACTTAACAAAAGAGAGGAGAGAGCTTCGTACCTGAATGGTGACGAGGACGACGTTGCCGTTGCCCGAGAGCCACTGGCCCTGGTACTGGTCGGTCTGGCCGGTCCAGTAGCGACCACCGTGGATCCACACCATGACGGGCAGCTTGTCGCCGGCCTTGGCGTCCTTGGGGGTGAACACGTTGAGGTAGAGGCAGTCCTCCACGCCGGCCGTCGACGACTGGATGCACGGCTTGGGGAACGCGGTGGCGTTGTAGACGCCGCTCCAGGGCGACGCGGGCGTGGCCACGCCGAAGCGCGGCGGAGGGTCGGCAAAGGGAATGCCGAGGAAGGCGCGGGCCAGGTCGTTCTGGACGAAACCCTGGACGCTGCCCGACTGGGTGGGGACCACCAGCACGGGCGCGGCCGTGGCGTAGACGGCGAGCAGGGCCAGCAGGACGACGGCGCCGAAGAGTGCGGAGCGCGCCATTATAATATAAGGGGTAGTGTAGTAGTACAGGGGTGTGGGAGTAGTAAAGAAATAGCAAAGAGGGCTGCGTTGGCTTTTATGGCCGCCGCGACTCTCCGCCGGGGGCATCTCCTAGTTTACGGGCGAACGGGAGCTCAACATTCGGTACTTTTTGCCTCCAGTTCTTGCCAAATTCTAGCCCTTTGCGTGCTGATTGGCAGAAGATCCCACGCCAGCCAGCTGGTTCCCAGTCCGTTCACTGATGGCCTGCCGGTTTACGCACCTGGCCTTGGATACGGAGGTTTACCCTATTGGTTGGTTCTCTCCTGCAGACCCACCGTTACCCGAGCTGTTGATCGTGGGATGCTCAGGGCGCCGGGAGAGTCGCACCGTCTCTGGGCCGGGCTTTTGCGAGCGTTGACTGCTACGGGGAACGGCGAACGACCGCACAACTCCCGTAGTGTTTTTTCTGAACTACCTGAGGTCTCACCACTTGCCGAGAAGCACAGAGTTCCCGCGGGGCAAAGCAAGTCTGTGCATAGGATGTTTGGTCGCTGGGCATATTGGCGCGCGAGATGGCCGAAGGCGACCCACCGGCCGCCAAATGACGTACGATCCCTCTTCCCCCCGCTGCCCTCCCCTCCCTTTTTATCGCTCACGACACGACACGACGCGGCACCACACGAGGAGTCGACCGCTGGCTGTTCACAGGGTGCATACTGAACAGAAGAAGACGCAGTCTTGGAGACTGATCGTGGTCAGTCCGCGGAGAGCAACATTGGCGTTGGTTCGAACATGATGATGATTGGATAGCCAACGTTGGAGGTTGCAACAGTTTCGAGGAGGGTGGAAGAGGTTGTGGAAGGTTGGACAAGGGTGCAAAATAGGGAGCGGGAGGCATAATAAATAAAGCAAAAAAGAAGAAGAAGAAGAAGAGAGGAGAAGACGAAAGAGAGGGAACTGCTTTGGCCGACGGATCCGGCGATCATCGTTCCTTCGGATGGATCTAGATTTGGTTGTTCCTCACCATTTGCAGCATCCGCGCCATGTTGTTCACACGTTGGAGATGCTGTACATTCACCCGCACGACACGCCGCGACGCGAAACACGCATGAAGAAACAGTGATCAGCCCAAGTGCAAAAAACAAAGTGGTGGAAAAGACAGTGACGAAGAAGAAGAAGAAGAAGGACAAAAAGAGAGAAAGGGTGCGCACCTGGATGGGGATGGGGGCGAACTGGGCCAAGGTTTCGACAAACTCTTCGGTGAAGATGTAGCAGTACTTGGCGATGGCCTTGAGCATGATGGTGTGCGTCATCTTGAGCAGCGCGCCGCGCAGGTCGCTCCCCTTCTCGTCGATGTCGTAGTGGTCGGGATCGATGAACAGGTACAGCAGCTGGAACGCCTTGTAGGCCTTCACGTCAGCTGCACGCCGCGGCACCACACCAACCAGTCGTCAGCCAAACACAACACAAAACGAAAACGAAAACGAAAGCGAAAACGAAACACAAAACGAAAGTTGTTTACAAAAAGTACAGCTGGGGCATTACCGGACTGCTTCCTGGTCCAGCCGTAGGTGAAGAGCGTCTGGTGGTTGACCTCCGTGTCCTTGAGGGTGTCCTGCAAGTCGTCGACCAATTGCAAGCACTGGTGTGTGGTGTGTGTGGTGTTGTCGTGTGTGTGGGTTAGGCGTTGTTTGCACGTCGAGTGGATTGAGGGGGAAGGATTCATACCACGCCGAAACCGAAGGCGAAGAGCGCCTCCTCCTCGGTCATCACGCCGTGAACGAGGTAGCCATCGGCGATCACCGACGTACCGCCCTTCTCCATCGTGATGTCCTGCACGTAGCGGAACCGAACCAGTTATGTAGTTACAGCGTGAGTTGCGTGCGTGCGATGCCGTGTTGTGTGTGTCGCGTGTGCCGCGTGTGCCGCATGTGCCGTGTGTGCCGTGTGTGCCGTGTGTGCCGCGTGTGTCGCGTGTGTCGCGTGTGCCGTGTGGTTAACGAGAGCTGAGCGTACGGTGAGGGTCTCCTCGGAGAGGGAGATCTTGCTGTGCTGGGCGAGACTGCGGGTCTGGGCTTCGTTGATGGAGATCATCGAGTTGAACGCATCGGGGAACTTGGTCCTGTCGTACACATCTGTGTGTCACACACGCGAACTCGATTAGCCACGTGTGCGGTAGTGTGTGTGCGGTGGCGCGTGCGTGTGCGTGTGTGCGACATGCGTCGGGGAGTGTGTCGACACGTACTCTCGACGAGGGACACCATGTCCCAGATCTTCTGCTCGAGCGCCGAGCGGGCCTTGACGTCCTGCCCAGCGATTCGCTGCGTGAACAGGTTCTGTCCACGACCCACAACACACACACACACACACACACACACACACACACACACACACACACACACACACACACAGGCCCGTGGTGAGTACGCGAATAGATAATCTATATTGGAATATATCTACATCCATCAACATAATAATAATAAAATAGAAATAAGAGAGGTAGAGATCGATATAGATAATATGGATATGTTGGTACCTGGAAGGTGAGCTTGGTCTCCTTGGGGATGGTCTCGTCGTCGAGGTAGTTGTCGGTGTAGGGGTAGAGCAGGGAGTAGCCCACGTAGGCGTCCTGCAGCCGCACCTCCTCGTTGTAGATGATCATCTGGAGGCCGAAGCAGGTCCACACGTTGCGGCCGGCCTGCAGGAGCTCCTCGTGGTTCCAGTTCTCGATGGCCTCGGCCTGGTCGACGAACCTGCGCGTCTCCGAGAACATGCCGCGCTTCATCATACTGATGCCCACAGAGCGACCGCCACGTCACATGTTATTGTCAGACAACACTAATATATATACACACACGGTCGATATTGTTCCTATATATATGTAACAAAGAGATATGTTGATGACATGGTCGGGTGGAATGAGATCGTACTCGTCAAAGAAGGCGGGCTCGACGCCCAGGGTGAGGGCGGACATCTCGCGGTTCATGGACTGGACCTCCTCGGGCGTGAAGCTGCCCGTGCGCTTGCTGTCCCTCAGGTTCTGTGGCGACCACCGCCATCAACACCGCCAGTCGCGTTTTCTTCAGCCACTGCCCCCGGGGAACACGCGCGTGCGACGTGGCGCGCGTGCGTGCGCGGGTGGTGGTTGCGTGGTGGTGGGAGTACCTTCATGCGCATGATGGAAGCCATGCGGACCTCATCTGAGATGGGCTTCATCTTGGCCGGCAGAACGCCGGGGAGCACGGTGTAGAGGCAGCCGAGCACGCGGGAGAAGAAGCGGATGCGCGACTTGAACATGTGGCTGTAGTTGCTCATCGTATCACTGGCATCGCACACGACACACACATATGTATAAATGTGAGTCACTATGGTTTATATATATATATGCCACATATTTAAAATTTTCTAGAAATAGGTGGGTGGGAGTGGGTACTGGGGAGTGGTGTGGAACGAGGGCTCGGCCTTCTCGCCCTCGGAGAGATCGGCGACCAGGGCGTCGATGGGCGCCTGCACCTCGCCGTGCTGGCCGCTGATGGTCTGGAATTTTGTACAGTCGCGCGATGTCGGGTGAGCCGTCCGACAATTCATTGACGGGGGGAGGGAAACAAAACACAAAAGCAAACGAAACGTAAACGAAAAGGAAACGAAACGAAACAAAGGCAAACCTGGAGCTTCTCCTGGATGCCCCTCTCCTCGAAGTGGTGCCTGAACATGGCCGAGTACTCGCCGGCGTGCGGGGACTTGAGCAGAGCGTCGACGAAGTCCACGGCCGCAGTCTGCGCGCGACGCCACAAGTCGGTCGGTGAGTCGCGCGTGCCTCATGTGCGGGCATGCTTTTTTGATGCGACGGGTTGTGTGTCGTGTGTGCCGGCGTACCAGAAGAGGGACAGAGTCGGTGTTGGCCAGGCGCTCGAAGAGCTGGGCGAGGAGGAACTCCTCCTTGATGGGGTTGTACATGAGGTCCTCCATCGACTCCACGATCTCCTTGTAGGCCTTCTCCGAGTGGTGGAGCATGTCCCGCAGGATGGCGAACGCAACGGCCTGGGTGGCGGCGGGCGAGTAGAAGGTGGCATGGTAGACGTCGTACAGGGCGTCCTTCACCTCGGCCACTGCCTGCTTGCCCTCCTGCACGACCCACCACCGCACACGCACGCGCGCGACAAAATTTTTTGTGAGTCGACAAAGCGAAAGGAAGCGGCAAGCGGCGTGTCAGCGACGACGAACCTCGGTCGCGATGATGGTGCGGACGCACGCCAGAACGGCGTCGAGGTTCTTGAGGTCCTGTTCGACCCTCTTCTTCTTCGACAGCTCAAAGGCAGTGCAGCCTTCATAACGCACGACACACACGATAACACACGACACCGCACACGCACACGCACACAGAGGAACAAATGTTGGTGATGGCGGTGGTGATGAAGCGCGTAGTGAAGGGTGGCTGGAAGCGCACCGATGAACTTGAGGAACTTGGTGAGGGCCTCCTCGTCCTTGAGGGCGAGGAACTCGCGGACGCTGCCGGGGTCGGCGGTGAAGAGCTGGCCCAGCTCCCGCAGCGCGGTCTCGAGGCTCTGGCCATAGCCCTCGCGGTCCAGCAGTCCCTGCAGCCGGCCAACCATATTAACATAACATAATATAATATTCTACTTCTTTCTAATTAATTATTACACAGTATTGTTCCGGAGTATCAGTTACAAAGGAATAAAAAAACGAGAGAGACTTGCTACACTAAAACTGGGTGATTGATTGATCGAGTGAAGAGACGAGAAGTGCTTCGTGTAGCGACTAACCCAGGCAATGAAGAAAAAAAGAATAGATTTTGGTGTGCACGGCATCGTAGCACGGCATCGYTTTGTTGTTTTGTCAGATCTGGTAACGTTACTCAAAAGAAGAGTAGAGGTAGTCGATTGAAGTGGGGAGAGGGTACCAAAATGTTGAACCAGACGGTCTGGAGCGGGGTGGAGGGGACGGGCGGGGACACGAACTCAATCCGAAGACGATTGCCGGCCAATTCCTTGAGGATGGTGCTGGGTCGGGGCAGGACGAAGTAGTAGAAGAAGTAGCCAACGGCGGCGATCACGAAGAGGGCAAAGATGATATCGACGAACATCTTGAGAGCGAAATCGGAATAAATCGATTAAAAATGGACGGAATGAAGAGATGTAGGTTCACCGCGTGCCGATCTCACTGCGATGTAAGAAAATAGGCAAAGATGACAGATGCAGGGAGCAGATCTGTCGTTCGGCGAAGGGCGAGAGGCGTGGCCGGCAAAGCACGGTTTGACAGACGAGGAAGAAGATGAGCGCCCAGACACAACCCAATACAGCCGCAAATTGTCGACATTGGGTATTCACCAAATTGCCGACATATCGGGCCTAGGACCACCCAAAGTAGCAGGTAGAACGTCGCGACCCAGAGAGCCGAAAGAAGCGAAACGCTTCATCAGACACCACAAACCCTCCTCCTCTTTGGCCACCCTTGACTTGCGGCGGGATTCGTTCCCGATGGTTGGAGTCTCTCGGAGTTTTCCCGGTTGGCCACAGGGGCGGCCAAGGTTGCGCGAAGCAAGGCTATCGGTGCCACCACACCTTGCCAGGGGCCTTCTGTTCCCAAGGGCTTGCTGGACGACACAGTACAAGAATCGCAAGCAGCACAGCTGCTGAAATGTCAGTCGCTTGCGCTGATGGTGCTGATCGTTTTGAATTGCAGAGGAGGCACCAGCACGAACGGGATCCCACCTTCCCCTTTTTGGAGTACTCCAGTACTACCGCACCTCGCCGTGGAGCAGTCAACAGCGGGTTGGTTGCTGCGTGGTGGGCGTTTGGCAGGGACATCGCATGATGAGGACCGTGCGCTACAGGCTTGGACCCGAGAAGAGCACCTCAGCAAACACAAGTTCAACACTCCAAGAGCAGCCCACCTCGCTTACACCACTTACCCATTGAGCATCACGACAACATCAGCCTCAACCTCCCAGCTCCCTTTTGAGACCGCCCTGGTCTGGTTCAGTACCCTACGTCAACGTGTATAGAACTACTCGACCGACACATAATCGGCACAGGCGCGGCACCTCCCTCAGGCCAGGTCCGACCACTCGAGCCATTTGAGCACACGCCTAACACCTGGAGCTCAAGTAGCGAACGACTCCGACTCGACGTAAATACTTGACAGCCCGCACCAGCTCCTCCAAGCCCTCTCTACACGCCAAGCAAAGCAGCGCCCGTTAAGCCAGCTCTATCAGTTAGAGGTCTCACCCCTGTCCTGGTGCACGCAGCCGTTCTCTTCCTCTTCTTTCGAAGCATGAAGATGGCCAGCAAGCTACCGCCCTTCTCCAAGATAGGGTGCCGTCTCCTTCTACTTCAACTTTTCTACATGCGCTTTTTTAACAATGGCGGGCATGGGTGCAGGTTTGGCACCTACAGGACTGGCCTCGAGGTCCCTGGTCATGCAGCAGCTCTTCGAACCTGCCTGATGGGTGGCGTCAACGTCATCGATACCTCGACCAACTTCCTGGGTGAGTTGGAAACCTTCAAACCCTTGAATCCGGCCAGGGACTGACCCACTACGTGCAGATGGGGATGCCGAGAGGCTCATCTCCGTGGTCATGCATACGATGGCCGAGGAGGTCGACGCCCTACCGCGTCCGCTCCTTCGACAGGACGTCGTCATTGTGAGCAAGGCGGGCTACATCCAAGGTATCCAGCCATAGAAGGCTTGTATCGACATTCAGTTCGCTAACGAGCGTCGTTGTACAGGCAAGACGCTACTTCGGTTCCAAAGTGGAGATTTCAGAGTGCCCGAGAGTGATGTCATCACCTACTCAGCGGACTGCCTGCATTCCATTCACCCCAACTTCATCAGGTAGTTCACCGCCAATGGCCTTTGGACCTCAACCAAAAGCTAACTCGCCCACCAACCTTACCCTCTCAGGGATCAAATCGCGCAGTCTCTCGAGCGGCTGGGGACTGAGTACATCGACGTGTACCTCCTCCACAATCCCGAGTACTACCTGCTTAAGAACGTCACCACCGAGTCACCCGAGGCTCATGTGGCGCTCCACCGCCAGCGCATGTTCGAGCGCATCAAGTCGGCCTTCGAGGAGCTCGAGCACGAGGCCGGCCGCGGTCGGATTCGCAGCTACGGCATCTCGAGCAATTCATTCAGCCTGAAGGAGACCGACCCGTTCTTCCTGCCCTACGAGGGGCTGCTCGAGCTGGCCACCCAGGCGGCCCAGGCGGCGGGGAACATGGCCCACTCCTTCTCCACCGTACAGTTCCCGGCCAACATCCTGGAGCAGGAGGGCCTGAAGGGCTGCGGCCAGTGGGCTCATGACCACGGGCTGCGAGTGCTGGTCAACCGCCCTCTTAACGCCTTCACGGCCCAGGGCAGCTTCAGGTACCACCGTTACAGTACGTGCGTGAATGCTGCAGCTGAACGCTGATTGGGCTGGCTGGCGTCACAGGCTGGCTTCCTATGCGAGGCCCGAAGCTTACGAGCGAGTGCGGGACGAGGTGATCGCGCACTTTAGCAGCCGCGGGGACACGTGGGCCATCGTCAACCTCATACGCGAGCTGGACCAGATGCAAACCGAGTTCGGCTCCACCTTCCACTACGAGCACGCACTCGCCCAGAACATCATTCCGGTCATGAAGCAGACCATCCGCGCGCTCTTCCTACAAGGTACGGTTGTCGCTGCACCATCACCACACAAATGCTGACGTCACCTTATTTCGGGGCAATGTAGAGAGTGACACGACGCTGCTCCAGCAGTTCCTCGACGTGTACAAGGAGATGGTGCGGCACCACTGCTCGGTGCGGACCGAGAAGTTCGTGGAGGAGCTCGGGATCGGATACCGGAGGCCCCGCCGCGCGCTGGAGGAGAACGGCGAGGCTGCCGATGTGGGCACTGGCGCCAGCAGAGAAGTGCGGCCGGCAGCAGAGAGCGCCCAGGTACCCCTAGAGGAGTTCTGCATGGGGTGGCTCGTGCGGCAGCCGCAGGTGGACTGCGTGCTGAACGGCATCACCCGGGAGAGCTACGCCCGCACCGCACTCTCACTGCTTCGCCGCGTGTCGGAGGCTCCGCCGTCGACGACCATCCCCACCCTCGTGCCCGGCACCGCCGCCAGCACCTGACCGACCTAACCAACAACACTCTTGAAGCCGCCTCCGCAAGCTAGCAACCCCGTTCACCGCACCTGTACAGAGTCATCGTCCAATGTAAGAATCAACCTGGCCACTCCACGCGGGAAAAGGCGGGAAAATAGCGCAAGGGGCGGAACTCTCGTTGCCGTTCCACTATTCCGCAGCAGCGAACACGTCGTTGCACAGACTAACCGGACGAGATGAGCAGCTTTGTGATGGACGGCGGCGATGCGATGGTGGTAGCAGGGGATGCGTCGCCTCCACCGTCGGCAACAGCGGTGGGACCTTCGTCGCCCACTTTCGCGCAGCCGCTGTGGGATGGCTGTATAGATCGATTCCATCGAGAGGCTGAGGAACGCGCCACACGCCTCTCCCGCGAGAACGAGCAGGCTCGGAAGGACCTCATAGACAAACTGCAACAGGTGCCTGCCGGCAGAGAATTAAAGCGAACGAGAAGTTTATAGCTAATTCAACAAACATCTCGCTCATCAGGTGATGCGACTATGTAGGGAGGCTACGATGAACATCAACGTGGCTCTCACCCCCATGGATCGGCTTGCAGACGAATTTGGAAGCAAAGTGAAGATAGAGAAGACACTACACGTGCAGAAGAAGATAGAGAAAAGCGTGCACCAGCGTCAGCGCCGCAACGCTCATGGCTCTCTGACCAGCTTCCTGCGCACTCGAGAAGGGGCGGATGAAGAAAGGATGGAGCTGATCCGCGACGTCGAAGCGCTGGCACAAGAGATTCAAGACACGACGAACGATCTCGAAGCGATTACCGGTCGCAACACCGACCCACAAAGCGGTGACCTAGTACCCCCTTCCTCCCCTCACTAGTTGTAGTACCAAGTTTGTTTCCCTTTCATCTTGTAAATGCATCGTGTAAATTTCTGTGCCCTTGTGGGTCCTTTTCTCTGAGATATATTTTATCATTTCTCCTTCCCCATCCCCCGCAATCGAGCTGGCCGTCGACATGTTCCTTGTTGCGGGAAGAGGTTCTTCTCCTACTCTCCTTTCTTGGCGAGCAGCTTCTCGCGATGTTCTCGTGCGTCTGGTCTCGCTGGTCTCTTTGTTTGTACACCTCGGCACAGCTCACTCGCACAACAGCTACATCACCATGAGGTCCTCTACGCGCGTCGCTTCCAACTTGGCCGCCACCACTGCCGCCTCCAGCAGGACGGCCACCGCCTCGGTGCTCTCTCGCCAGTTCGGTGGCGCTACGTTCTTCTCGGACTCGAAGCTGAGGAGCCATTTCGTCACGCTTCCCCCGAAGGAACCCAAGAGCCTCGTCGAGTACGTGTGGATCGGCGGCTCCGGCCAGGACCTCCGCTCCAAGACGCGCACCCTCAGCAAGGTCCCCAGCCGCCCCGAGGACGTCCCCGCGTGGAACTACGATGGTAGCAGCACCGGCCAGGCTGAGGGCAAGAACAGCGAGATCGCTATCGTCCCTCGGTACGCCACTACCCGCCCGTATCGTCTACGCTCCGAGTCTTCACTCGAGCCCTAACCGTTAGTGGGCTGTCTGTTTGTGGTGTGTAGGGCCATGTACCGCCACCCCTTCCACCCCAACGGCGACCACTTCCTCGTCATGTGCGACACCTACGACGACAAGGGCAAGCCCATCCCTAC